>JAVJIX010000010.1:1182500-1260000 GCA_036785185.1 Paratrypauchen microcephalus
ATTTGCACATTAAATGTAGGCGTGGCCAAATGAAATGTATCCAACTGTTGAGTCAGTGTGGTTTTTGTACTGAGAAATGGGGGCTTTTATCACTGTGAGAGAAGCTGCACAGTAGTAGATGGCATTGCTCGGCTCCTCTATGGTTAAAGTTGAAGTTTTGCCCCTGTTTGCATCCCCGCTAATTTGTACTTTGGCCTCTGGCTCTGGAGTTCCTGAACCGGCCACAATGTAACCCAGAAACTGCAGCTGTCCATCATTCAGCTGTTTGTACCAGAGGATTCGATTGTAGTTGTTGATGTCATGGGAACATTGGATTTCAGCGATGGTTCCCTTTGTGTTGTATATGTCCTTTGGAGTCTGATGGACCTGGTCATTCAGAGAAGAACCTAAAAAACAATCATAATTTGATCAGAATGCTAAAGAAATACTTGGTCAAAATATAACATTTTCTTGTTTATGTTACCTGAAACTAGATAAATATTAAAAAATAAAATCAATGTAATGAACATCTTGCTGTTTTTATGATCAAATGAGGAATCAGTTTGGAGACATTGTAAGTACACCAAGTAATCGTTCAATCAGGAATCAGAGTGTATGTAGTGGGTGTGGTCAAATGTGTCCAGTTCCTGTTTTACCTTTGTAGAGACTTTGCATTCTATAGATATATGTTCACCTGTTAGATATAGAAAAAGTCAAAGGCATTTCATAATGGCTATTTTGTGTTGTTCAGCTGAATCTTATATCACTTACAATGAATAAGAAAAGCATTGTAAGGACATGGCAGCTGTGATGGGCGGGGCTTATATAATTTCTCATTCAAAACCACTAAACACGTTTTTGTACACAGAGGACATGATATGAATTCACTGTGCAGAGCTCGCTGCACAGTAATATACTGCACTATGTTCAGGCTGTAGGTCCTTTATTATCATGGAAGCATTCTTGGCTTTTACCCCGCTCAAATCTCCAGTAAATGTAAAATGTTTCTTAAAAGAGTCCTCATAGTCATTATCTCCGTACATTATATGTCCAATACGTTTGATTGACAGGTCCCCAGGTAACTTTTGGTACCAGTGCATCATGGTATAGTCCGTTTTCTCATGACTGCAGACTACTTGGATCTGCTCTCTGGGGTTTTTGAAGACGTCTGATGGAGACTGGTGGATTTGAACAAAAGCAACACAAACGTGTAAAAGTGAAAACCAAATCAATAATGTTTGCATGTTGTCTGGTCTGAGACTTCAAATCTACTGTGACAAGTGTGATTCATAGATGTTCTTTTAGATCAAATCCAGGTGGTGTGTAGATTCAGTCTGGTGTGTTCCTGAAGCCACAGCGCCACCTACAGGGAGTATAAAGATACTACTCTAATTGAAAGTTGTAATGAACTTATCCTAATGACTGAAAATGGGTTAAATTGGTTTTATTCATTATACAAGTGGTCATATTCAAGACTCATTATGAAAAAGAGCAACACGATATATTTTATTATTATTTTTTTAAAGTGTTTCTTTGTTTTGGTTTGTTTGAATTGTAAACATTTAAACAGAAACAAATTCGGCAACAAAGGCAATAAAATAACATAGACCTCTTAGGACCATATAGTTTATAAATATTATTAGAAAAAGATGGACTGAATAGAAACATGATATTTGAGGATAGCGCAATCAAGCTATTTGAAAGTTTAGATTGTCTGCTAGTGCTCATAAGGTAATTACATAAGTTGCCGATTGAAATATTATAAAACTAAATATTTATGTTGCTATACTGTCTCAACAAGCAGCTGCTTCTCTTAAAACTATTTGCACATTAAATGTAGACGTGGCCAACTGAAATGTATCCAACTGTTGAGTTGTGGTTTTTGTACTGAGAAATGGGGGCTTTTATCACTGTGAGAGAAGCTGCACAGTAGTAGATGGCATTGCTCGGCTCCTCTATGGTTAAAGTTGAAGTTTTGCCCCTGTTTGCATCCCCGCTAATTTGTACTTTGGCCTCTGGCTCTGGAGTTCCTGAACCGGCCACAATGTAACCCAGAAACTGCAGCTGTCCATCATTCAGCTGTTTGTACCAGAGGATTCGATTGTAGTTGTTGATGTCATGGGAACATTGGATTTCAGCGATGGTTCCCTTTGTGTTGTATATGTCCTTTGGAGTCTGATGGACCTGGTCATTCAGAGAAGAACCTAAAAAACAATCATAATTTGATCAGAATGCTAAAGAAATACTTGGTCAAAATATAACATTTTCTTGTTTATGTTACCTGAAACTAGATAAATATTAAAAAATAAAATCAATGTAATGAACATCTTGCTGTTTTTATGATCAAATGAGGAATCAGTTTGGAGACATTGTAAGTACACCAAGTAATCGTTCAATCAGGAATCAGAGTGTATGTAGTGGGTGTGGTCAAATGTGTCCAGTTCCTGATTTACCTTTGTAGAGACTTTGCATTCTATAGATATATGTTCACCTGTTAGATATAGAATAAGTCAAAGGCATTTCATAATGGCTATTTTGTGTTGTTCAGCTGAATCTTATATCACTTACAATGAATAAGAAAAGCATTGTAAGGACATGGCAGCTGTGATGGGCGGGGCTTATATAATTTTTTATTCAAAACCACTAAACACGTTTTTGTACACAGAGGACATGATATGAATTCACTGTGCAGAGCTCGCTGCACAGTAATATACTGCACTATGTTCAGGCTGTAGGTCCTTTATTATCATGGAAGCATTCTTGGCTTTTACCCCGCTCAAATCTCCAGTAAATGTAAAATGTTTCTTAAAATATTCCTCATAGTCTTTGTTGTCGTGGTATATATGTCCAATACGTTTGATTGACAGGTCCCCAGGTAACTTTTGGTACCAGTGCATCATGGTATAGTCCGTTTTCTCATGACTGCAGACTACTTGGATCTGCTCTCCGGGGTTTTTGAAGACATCTGATAGAGACTGGTGGATTTGAACAAAAGCAACACAAACGTGTAAAAGTGAAAACCAAATCAATAATGTTTGCATGTTGTCTGGTCTGAGACTTCAAATCTACTG
This sequence comes from Paratrypauchen microcephalus, assembly GCA_036785185.1. Taxonomy (NCBI): domain Eukaryota; kingdom Metazoa; phylum Chordata; class Actinopteri; order Gobiiformes; family Gobiidae; genus Paratrypauchen; species Paratrypauchen microcephalus. Next base: position 1,185,551 of record JAVJIX010000010.1, read on the forward strand.
TGACAAGTGTGATTCATAGATGTTCTTTTAGATCAAATCCAGGTGGTGTGTAGATTCAGTCTGGTGTGTTCCTGAAGCCACAGCGCCACCTACAGGGAGTATAAAGACAAACCCTCCTCTACTCTAATTGAAAATTGTAATATATATTATTCTAATGACTGAACGTGGGTTTAATTACTTTAATTTATTACATAAGTAGTCATGTTCAAGAGTCACAAAAAAGAGGAATAATATATTTTTCATTATTGTTTTTGTCTGTTTTGGTTTGTTTGAATTGTTAAACAGAATACATCCAACAAAGGCAATAAAATGACAGAAATAAACAGACAGATCTTAGGACCATATAGTTTACAATTTTTTAGAAAAGCAAATTATCTTTTCCATAATTGTATTGATATAATAAAAGTAAATATTTATATTGTTGTTTTGTCCCAACAAGCACATTAAAAGTAGGCATGGTCATCGGAAATGTATCTAACTGTTGAGTCAATGCTGCTTCCTGCTGCTTTCAGACTGTACAATGAACAATGCTAACCCTGTACATGTGTCATCCACAGAGTAGTAGTAATTAGGAGTAATACTGTAACATACTGTGAACCATCTCCTATATCAGGGGTCTTCAAAGTTTTTCAGGCCAGGGACCCCCAAACAGATGGCGAACTGGGCCAGGGACCCCCTACTATATATACAGCATAGAATTGTGTTTTATATTAAATTGAGCTTAGTGTCATGTATAAACATTGCTACTCTGTTATGGTACATCCAATACAAGGAAATAATACACAGGTTAATACTGTATTTTACACTATAAAATATAAAATTATATTATTTTAAAGTGAAAGTGAAGATTTCGCGACCCCCCTGCAGTACCTCTGCGACCCCCCTAGGGATCGCAACCCCCCTGTTGAAGACCTCTGTCCTATATAATACATTTTGCCTTCTGTTTATCCTGGTCATGCCGCGCTGTGCAGAAGAACAGTCAGAGGCACTTGTGCACAGTAGTGCTATAGCACTTTATTTTATTATACTTGGGCAGTGTTGTGTTGTTTTCTAGTTTTATAATGATTTTTGAGTGCCTATTTTTATTCCCTTGCCTTGTTCCTAAACTGTGTGTTGCAACAGTGGTATTTTCCCATTGTGGGACAATTAAATGTTCTCTTATTTTATCTTATTTTCCTTTGATGACCTGGTGCAAAGAGGTGCATAGAGAGAAAAAAGTCATTCTTACTGTAGCTGAAGTTTTCAATCTTACCACCAGGAGGAGCTAAAATACAGAATATGTATGGGTATACTCATTCTCAACCTTTATTAAGTAGAACTGTCCTACACGCCCCATTACACCAAACTTTACAGAACTTCAGACAGCAAGGCTACAGAGACAGAAATCTTATACAAGATGCTAATACTTTTTATTTGGTTTAGTTTTTACATTTGTGGAAATAAAGGTAAGCAAATACTACACAAACATAACAGACTCTATTGAAATCTATTGAATTCTTGTCATTTTTCTCCCAAAGCTGCACAAGATGTGTCTCAATCTCCTCTTGGAATTATCAAATTTGCTGGAGAATCGACCAGTGAAATGAAGTGCTCTCATAAAGTTTCAATATTTGAACTGATCCTCTGGTACAAACAGGACAGAAGCGGTACATTCAAATTCTTGGGCTTCCTGAACTTAAATAATGCCTACCCCGAAGACGATGTCAAAGATCGGATGCATTTAAGTGGAGATGGACGCTCTGATTCCACTCTCTCCATATTGAACCTGACTGCAGAAGACAGTGCTGTCTATTTCTGTGCAGCCAGACAGCACAGTGCTGCAGAGCCTTATAAAGCCCTCACAAAAACCCTCCATGTGAAATATGAGACCAAAGAGCCACCTGCAAACAGAAAAACCACCACTCAACTCAGATGAACCCAATGAAAACCTGTGTGACTAATACTTAGACTTTTAGACTATGAAGCCAGAGTCTATCCCAGCTCATTATAATCCAATAGTTATTCTTAAAGGAAAAGTAACGTTTTTTACTATTTGAGCCTTATTTCGGTAATAAAACAAGTTGTTTTACTCACCCATATCACTTTGGTGTCATATGGAGCATTTCCGGAGATGTTTTAGATTAGCGTTAGGCTAACGGCGTTAGCCTAGCGCGACTTATAGCCATAGCTCGAGGCTGTTTTAAAAACAGCCACTTAACAAGAGGATGAATTAGAAACTGTAAACAAATACAGGGGGTCCTCGGGTTAAGACGGTCTCGACTTACGACGTTTCGTGGTTACGAACGCGCCCCCATTTTTAAAAAAAAATAAAAAATTACACATCATTCCGTCTTACGCGGTTTAGCGTGGTAAGGGACGTAAACAAACGCGAACGGCGCGCGGCGCACGGCGGAAGAATACGCTTTGTTGTGGTTGTAGGGCGAAGAAGACGGCCTCGTGTGCATGCCCAATGTGGGCTCTGATCTGCTCCTATGAAAGCGACAGTGATAACCAAGCAGCGTAGTGGTCTAATTATTGAGATGGAAAGGTTATTGGTGCTTTGGTTGGAAGATCAAAGTCAAAATCCGACTTACGACGAAATTCGGGTTACGACGCGTCTTAAGAACGGATCAACGTCGTAACCCGAGGACCCCCTGTATATGTTTCATAGCAATTTCATTGTAGTTAGCTCCTCCCTGCAGCTAGTTATAAGCAGTGTCCACCAGCACTCTAGCCAGAACTGAAGAAGTAGCTTGGATGAGCTGCGAAACGTATTCGACCAAATAAACGTTTGTCCAGTTGACAAATTGAATTTTTCCTTTTGTCATGATTCTTCTAATTCTTATGTTAATTCATGACATAAACGGTAAGTATTGCAAAATATATATTTGCCATTTTTATGTGGTCTTTTGATGACCTCTTCTTTCTTACAGGAAAATCCCTTTATGACCTAATTTTCCAAACTCCTCCAGACCTGATAAAGTTCTCTAAAGAATCAATCAACAATGATTTCAAATGTTCCCACACTATACCTGGCTACAATCGAACATTTTGGTACAAACAGAAGAAAAATGGCGCTATTAAACTTCTTTATATGAATCTTAAATTTAAAGATGCAGATGGTCGTTCAGATTCAAGTCTCTCCATTTCAGATTTCACAGTAGAAGACAGTGGGGTGTATTATTGTGCTCCCACTATGCACAGTGGTATAGTTTCCCTCGTCTCATATAAAAAAAAACATTTCTTCCAAGCCCCAAGCACATCTGTATTCGAGAACACCTGTGGAAATAAACCACAACATAATTTATTTGCACAAGGTTTTGGTTTGAAAAGAATATAGTCAAAATTCACCAAACAAGAGTGCGAAAAAATGTGTTATTAGACAATTGTTGTCAACTGTCGAGATTTGTGATGTTAAAGGTGCACTGTGGTCCAAAGCAAGAAAAATGATCTGACAAAGGCTTTTTGCCAAAATGTTATTTAAAAGTAAAAAAAAAAAGCTTTTGGACATCGGCCATCTGAGTGTGCTGATTGTTTTTCACTATGTGCACTATGTAACATTCTGGTGGAGGGTCTGCCACTTGCTTGTCTCCATGGATGTAATTGCTTTGCCTGGTTACAAATTAAGGCATACATCCAGGAGATGGCACCACCAGGCCAAGTTACAGATCAGATCAGTGGTGAGGCAAGCCCACTCACAGTAAAGGCCTTACATTGTTGCTTCAATTGGCATTTCCTCAAAGTATTTCCTCTGGAAGGTCTTCTGCCACATTTGCTGCATCTCAAATGTCCATAGCTAGCTCAGTTAGCCTCTTGCATGGTCTCAATGGATACGGAAAAAAAACATACAGCTAATTTCACATAATCTAACAGTCTCTTACTTGTGTCCTTTGAACTGCACATGCTGCACTTCTTAGTTGGATAAAATCCCATGATATGGGGAAAAAAACTGAGCTAAAAAAAACAAACAAACAACATTTTTCAAAAGCCCCTCAAAAAGCTCAAAAGCTCGATAACCGCAAAAGCAGCCAACCACTCTGTTGCCATGGCAGTTACACAGTGCACCTTAAGGAAGATAAAGACTTGGTGGATTGTGCTCTGTCACATCACTAGAGGGAGACAGTTGTTATCAAATGACTTGCCTTTGAATAAACATGTCCAGAGTTGCTAAGTGACACCTCCAAATGCAATTACATCAATCCTTTTCTATCCACAGACCCATTCATTGTTAACCTGGGAAATCCCAGGCTGCTTTCGTTTGTTCCGATCTGAAAGACAGCCTGGCAACTATGGCAAGCGAGCTCTCCCGATTCTGGGAGCCAATCAGAGAGCGGGGAGGGGTGGCAAGACGGTGTACTACTGTGTACTACGTGACAAACGGAAGCTTGTAGTTTGAACTGACAACTGACATGATTGGCTATGGGCTACGTATACGCCAAATGATAGACATTCGTAACGCCCAATAAACGGCCGTTGGCAATCGTAAACCACACCTCCGGTACGAGATATTTCGAAGGTGGCTCCCAGACCATATATCACTTGTGATATGATCAGGTGTAAACCAGGCAAATTTACTGTAGCCCCATAAATATGATTCTTCTAATTTTTATATTAATTCATGTAATAAATGGTAAGTATTTGTGAACCATATATTTGTCTTTTTTATGATTATTTTTAAGTGATCTTTTCTTTCTTACAGAAAAAACAACTTTCCCAAACTCCTCAAGACCTGATAAAGTTCACTAACGAATCAATCAACAATGAGCTCAAATGTTCCCTCACTATACCTGGCTACAATCAGACATTTTGGTACAAACAGGAGAAAAATTGTGCCATGACACTTCTGAGTTATGTGTATAATAACATTCCTAACGTTGAAGATGTTGTTAAAGACAAGATCAACATTAATGGAGATGGTTGCTCAGATACAACTCACCATTTCAGATGTCAGAACAGTGGAGTATATTATTGTGCTCCCAGTATGCACAGTGGTACAGCTTCCCTCGTCTCAAAAACTAACTCCTTTCAAGCACTTTTGTATTGGAGAACACTTGCAGAAATAAACCACAACACAATTTATCAGCCCACAGAAGCACACAGTCCTCTGCACAAGGGAAATGATTTATTTATTATTTATTTTAAAATGTATTTTGTATACTGCCTCATGATTTAAATGTTTTATCTACAGCCCAAGGTACAATTACTCATATTAACCCTAGAGCACTATCGCCGGGTGATTTTCACCCGAGCAAAAGTATTTACATGATTTTCACTATGTTGCATTTGCATATGTTTGCAAGTGTCATGTGTCCATTGTTTTTGACATCTTTGAAGGTGTAGGTGTTTCCCTACCCCAAAACCCACTTTTTCCTACAGACATGCTTTTGGGTGATTTTCATTCCTTATGTAGTGCAGTGGTTATGAATAAATTTCACAAAGTGGTGATTTCAAAGGGAATTCTTATTGTGAAAACAATATTTTAGTCAACTGGTCACTGAAAAAATAAAAAAATTTGTTCCTCTCTCCTGCAACTGTTCATGTGTCGAGGAGTCTGTGCCTTCGCCAGGGACGTCTCACATGTCCCAGGAATGGGTGGACCAAAGGCCAAGTTTCCAGTATCTTTTTTTTTTTTTTTTTTAATTTTTTGCTCTCAAATTCTTAATTTGTCAGTAATTTTGGAGCATATTTTTAGGGTCTTCCTATGTTTTTGTTTTAAATTATGTTACACATACCACAGTTGTAAATAAAAGAAAACCACTGTAATGTGTCGTGTGTTGTCATATTTTGATCTATTTTTCATGACAAGTACTTTTTGTTGGGTATATTATATTGGGTAAAAATTATCCGGCAAAAGTGATGGTGTTACTTTTTATAGCGAAAATGTTCTAGGGTTAATGTACATTATTGTATATATATACATACATGCATAAATCATACCCACACCCACTAAACAGTGTCTCAACAGCTTCCCCATTTGATCATAAAAACAGCAAGATGGTCATTATATTCCTTATCGTTTTCAATGAGTAGCCTGGTCCCCTAGACTTCAAAGAACATAATACAACACAAAGGGAACCAGCACTGAAATCCAATGTTCCCAACTACAACCGAATCCTTTGGTACAAACAGCTGAATGACGGACAGCTGCAGTTGCTAGGTTAAAATCTGTTCGGTGCAGTACGGTATATCTAAATTCTGGGGCCAAAGTACAGATCCAAGCTGGTTTACAAACGTCCACTTATGAGGACTTCACACAGACAGAAAAAAAGGAAACATCCACAGCAATGATATCTATAACATGAAATCATATTTAATCATATTTAATATATGTAACAATTGTACAATATATATCATTACATACATCTGTACCATGTGATGACTCTACAAAATGAAATCATCAACTGGACACATTTGACCACACCCACTACATACACTCTGATTCCTGATTGAACGATTACTTGGTGTACTTACAATGTCTCCAAACTGATTCCTCATTTGATCATAAAAACAGCAAGATGTTCATTACATTGATTTTATTTTTTAATATTTATCTAGTTTCAGGTAACATAAACAAGAAAATGTTATATTTTGACCATGTTATATTTTAGCATTCTGATCAAATTATGATTGTTTTTTAGGTTCTTCTCTGAATGACCAGGTCCATCAGACTCCAAAGGACATATACAACACAAATGGAACCATCGCTGAAATCCAATGTTCCCATGACATCAACAACTACGATCGAATCCTCTGGTACAAACAGCTGAATGATGGACAGCTGCAGTTTCTGGGTTACATTGTAGTCGGTTCAGGAACTCCAGAGCCAGAGGCCAAAGTACAAATTAGCGGGGATGCAAGAACGGGCAAAACTTCAACTTTAACCATAGAGGAGCCGAGCACTGCCATCTACTACTGTGCAGCTTCTCTCACAGTGATAAAAGCCCCCATTTCTCAGTACAAAAACCACAACTCAACAGTTGGATACATTTCAGTTGGCCACGTCTACTTTTAATGTGCAAATAGTTTTAAGAGAAGCAGCTGCTTGTTGAGACAGTATAGCAACATAAATATTTAGTTTTATAATATTTCAATCGGCAACTTATGTAATTACCTTATGAGCACTAGCAGACAATCAAAATCTTGTAACTTTCAAATAGCTTGATTGCGCTATCCTCAAATATCATGTTTCTATTCAGTCCATCCTTTTCTAATATTTATAAACTATATGGTCCTAAGAGGTCTATGTTATTTTATTGCCTTTGTTGCCGAATTTGTTTCTGTTTAAATGTTTACAATTCAAACAAACCAAAACAAAGAAACACTTTAACAAAATAATAATAAAATATATCGTATTGCTCTTTTTCATAATGAGTCTTGAATATGACCACTTATATAATGATTAAAACCAATTTAACCCATTTTCAGGCATTAGGATAAGTTCATTACAACTTTCAATTGGAGTACTGGATGGTTTGTCTTTATACTCCCTGTAGGTGGCGCTGTGGCTTCAGGAACACACCAGACTGAATCTACACACCACCTGGATTTGATCTAAAAGAACATCTATGAATCACACTTGTCACAGTAGATTTGAAGTCTCAGACCAGACAACATGCAAACATTATTGATTTGGTTTTCACTTTTACACGTTTGCCTTACTTTTGTTCAAATCCACCAGTCTCCATCAGATGTCTTCAAAAACCTAGGAGAGCAGATCCAAGTAGTCTGCAGTCATGAGAAAACGGATTATTATATGATGCACTGGTACCAAAAGTTACCTGGGGACCTGTCAATCAAACGTATTGGACATATATACAACGAAAACAAAGACTATGAGGACTCTTTTAAGAAACATTTTACATTTACTGGAGATTTGAGCGGGGTAAAAGCCAAGAATGCTTCCATGATAATAAAGGACCTACAGCCTGAGCATAGTGCAGTATATTACTGTGCAGCGAGCTCTGCACAGTGAATTCATATCATGTCCTCTGTGTACAAAAACGTGTTTAGTGGTTTTGAATGAGAAATGATATAAGCCCCGCCCATCACAGCTGCCATGTCCTTACAATGCTTTTCTTATTCATTGTAAGTGATACAAGATTCAGCTGAACAACACAAAATGGCCACTATTAAATGCCTTTGACTTATTCTATATCGAATAGGTGAAAAAAAACTATAGATTTTTAATGCAGGCAATGCTTTTCTAAGAATAACAATTTGTAGTATGTAATAATAATAATAATAATAATAATAATAATAATAATAATGTTTCAGGTTTAGTCTTATATTTAGATTTTCATTGTCTTTGTAACTTGCAGTTTTGCTAAGATTGCACAGTACCAAAATTAATCTTAATTTCCTGTCTTTCAGGTTGCAGCGTGTGTTATGACATCCATCAAAGTTCACCAAATATTATCTCTGACCAAAAAGTGAAGATCCAGTGCGCTTCTGAACATTTTAGACAGTGTATTTGGTTCCATCATCCATGCCCTACATCACAGAATGGCCCTACAGAGCACATTTGGGGATTACAGGAGATTTCAGTGACAACTATGACATGACTATGATGTGTCAGGGATGAAAACGGAAAATCAACAGCAGAATGGAGTACAATACTGTGCAGCAGGATGGGACACAGTGACTCAGGAAGACACGAGAAGATGACAAAAATCTGGGCGTAAGAAGCAGCACCTGTAATGTTGTTATAAGATCACTGATATTTGTATTGTGAAACTCTGGACAATAGCTGATATTCTACAATGGTATGCAGCAATGTAACCCAAAATCTCAATAAAATGCTGTTAACTAAATTACAAAGGACTTCATCAAAATATAAGTGATAGTATCTATAACTAGATACTCTTTTTTTTTTTTTTTTCAAAAGCACCTTGACCACATGGTAAAATTAAAGAAGAAGTGAACTTATTATTGATCTCACACTGGAGAAATTCTTCTCTGCATTTTAACCCATCCTATACATATATATATATATATATATATATATATATATATATATATATATATATATATATATATATATATATATATATATATATATATATATATATATATATATATATATATATATATATATATATATATATATATATATATATATATATATATATATATATATATATATATATATATATATATATATATATATATATATATATATATATATATATATATATATATATATATATATATATATATATATATATATATATATATATATATATATATATATATATATATATATATATATATATATCTTAGGAGCAGTGGGCGACACATTCCTGCGCCCGGAGACCATCTCCATGATCTTCTTGCTTCGGTTTGGTCAGGGCCTAAGCTGGAGGTACCTATGGTGCATGTTTTGGGTTGGTGGGGGAAACCGGAGTGCCCGGAGGAAACCCACCCAGACACGGGGAGAACATGCAAACTCCACACAGAAAGGCCCAGGCGACCCGGGGATCGAACCCAGACCATGCATGCAAACTCCACACAGAACACACACAGAAAGGCCTGGGCGACTGTAAATGAATCCTTCTTCAAAATCAACACTCAGTGCATGAGAAACAGAGATAAGATGAGAAAGAGTAATTTTTCTCCCTCAGAACAGGTCATAATGGGCGTTGTTGCTTGAATGCAAATGAGGAGAAAAGAGCTGGCCTATAGTAGAGGGTGGGGGCGTGGCCAAACTCTCCGCTCTCCGCTGTAGCCCTCAGCTGATCCATTTCCGTGTTTTTGCACGGGGGGAGAGATTTGAAGCGTTCCATTGAAAAATAAACACATTTCCACAGAAACTAAAATTAAACCAAAATCAAATATAGAAACAACTTCTCCTGTGCGAGATCAAATCCTTCAAATCCAAATCCTTGACCACTGTAGGGCGCTTTGTGTTACAATTTTGTATGAAAAGTGCCTTATAAATATTGTTTGATTGATTGTTTGATTGAAACCACTGCTGTTCAAAGGTCCAGAGGCTCAGATAAAGGACTTCCGAGCCTAGAAACACTCGGACGTGCCTCCAGGCAAATAAAAAAACGCATTTCGCATTGCCTAGCGCATTCACAGTCCAAACTCTCTGGGCGTGATTTACAGAGACGCTGAGTACAGACAGACGGGGGTGGAACTGCATTTGCATTTCTTTTTTCGATCTGACGTCAATAAGGTGCCTTGTTCAAAATTGCCCGATTTTTTGTAACGCAGAAAAGGATCGCAAATGCTCAGTTTAGACATTTCACAACTTTTAACCATGAGGGGGGGGCTAAACAGGGTAGTGGAGCTCACATTAACGTTCAAAAACCTCAGAAAGTGAAAATTTCATGCCATGGGACCTTTAAAAGAAATTGTTTTTTTTCAATGTATCAAAAATCAGTATCGAGTACTTAGCATTGCGCTCTTTCTTATTGAAATTGAGTTTTAAATTCCAGCCATTTTAGCAAATGTATTTCTCTATCACCAGTTGCAAACAAAGACATTAAAACCACAATTTGACGTCAGTACTTTAAATGTGTTACATTTATCAGTGTGGCTTTGCGCAAATGAACCCTAACCCTACTTATGTGTCACATGATTACGGCATCACTTCCTCCTGACGTGTTTTAGCTCAAGTTCATGCTCTCCATCAGTCTTCTCCCATAGCTCGCCACAGTCAGCACCTTCACCAAAGCCCGTTACAAAAATGATACATCTGTTATGTTTGTGTTATCTCATAGGTAACAGACTAAGACCAAAACAAGACTAGTGCATTTCTACTTCATAACTTCAGTTTGTGTTTTGCAGGTATTTCTTCAGCTGTGCTTCACATCAATCAGCCTCCATCTTTTCTTGCTATCCCTGGTGCTACAGTCAGTCTTGTCTGCTCACACAACCGATCTGACTACAGAGTGATGCTATGGTACCGTTTAACGTCTTATAACACTGCTCTAGACCTCATCGGATACGGATACAATGAGTTTACCAAAGACAGTGTGGAGAAGCCTTTTAAGGACAACTTTAAACTAGAAGGAGATCTGAAGGCCAATGTGAAAAAGGGATCCCTGGTTATTACAAATATAACAGAAGAGCACACTGCCACGTACTACTGTGCAGCAAGAGATGCACAGTATTCAAACAGAGGCACAGTCACAGCACAAAACCTGCTCCGTGGGCCTCCTTATCTGATAGAAGTACAGTCAATACAAGGGCAAACAGAGCTTAGAAATATGAGAAAATACCTTACAGTTTTATCATTAATATTGAATACCTTACACATTGTATTTAAAATAAGTCCAGTTATTATAGTACACCAGTATTGCATATTTTTGAGAAAAAAAAAAGTCATAAAAAATGGCTCATAAAAAAGGCAATTTACATGACATTAAAGGGAAAGTAACGTTTTTTTTTTACAATCTGAGCCTTCTTTCGGCAATAAAACAAGTAGTTTTACTCACCCATAGCAGTTTGGTGTCAATTAGAGCAGTATCGCAGAACATATGTTGAGCCGTTCTGTTCTACTAATGATCCCGTATCTGTTAAAATGGTGCTCGTATCATATGCTCGGGGCATTACTTTGCGGTGTCCAAATAACACAAACTTTAGCACTTTTCAAATCACAGAAGATCGCTGTGTCAGGATAGACTTTTAGTGGATTCCAAAACGGCCTGAAACCCGATATCCAGCTATAGTTTCATTTGATGACGTCATCAGAGAGGACAGTGCGCATGCGTGAACTCAGCTGTTTTGTAAACACCGCTAGTCCGAAAGAAGCTAACACCGCTCTGAACTTTACTTTTCTGTTGCGATATCGGGTTTCAGGCCGTTTTGGAATCCACTAAAAGTCTACCCTGACACAGCGATCTTCTGTGATTTGAAAAGTGCTAAAGTTTGTGTTATTTGGAGAGTGCAAATCAGTGCCCCGAGCACTCACGCTAACAGATACGGGATCATTAGTACAACAGAACGGCTCCAACATAAGTTCTGCGATACTGCTCCAATTGACACCAAACTGCTATGGGTGAGTAAAACTACTTGTTTTATTGCCGAAAGAAGGCTCAGATTGTAAAAAAACGTTACTTTTCCTTTAACAACATGACATCAATCAAAACATAGATTACATATAGAATTGTACAAATCCAAATATGCTCAGACTGTTTAAAGAAGGTATATTGTGCTTAGGCTGCAATATAGTTCAGATCTACACTAAAACAAAAAAAACATTGATGGATTTGCGTATAAAAATGTGGAAAGCGGTTGCATGCAATAAAATTATGTTTAGGCTTTGAAACTTATTTCGATCCCCTCCACACATATTTTTCTCAGAACATGAATGTCACTTTTCGTGCTGATGAAATGTGATCAAATCATGCTGAATATGCATATTTATCTTATGTTACCTTATAATTTTTATGATAACAGGAGAAGTTCAATTTGTCAACTGGACAAAGTTTGTTTGGTTGAAAACGTTTCGCCGCTCATCCGAGAGGCTTCGTCAGCTCTAATAAGAATACTGGTAAGACACTTGCTTATATCTTGCTGTAGGGAGGAGCTACCTAGCTAACTACTTTCCGGAACTATCTCATTGGTTTCCGTCTTTTGTTTCTCTGGCGTCTAGCTAACGATCCCTATTCATCCCTACACGCCTGTTTTTCACACCTCTGGCCCTGACCTGGCTAGCCCTATTGTTTCCCTGTTTGCTTGATCTAGGCTTAAGAATGGAATTGTAGATGGGATGCATTTTCATTTTTATGGTTTTATTTTTTTATGTATAATTTAATTCTGTCTACACAATTACAGATGAAATGTCAAATGCTCTTAAAGGGTTTTAAAGTAAAATATTACAAAAATTCTCTTTCATTTTCCACAGTTCTGTATTGTCTTAAACAGAATCAAGCACACAGAGAGCGCAGGTACAAAGACACAAAGTTCAAGTTGGACAGTGTGAGGACTTATTCCAGTGAAGACACTCTGGTCTCTGCCTGTGGACACAGGAATAACATATGATGGACACAATATGATGATCTACTCTGTGTTGTACATGTTTAAATATACTTAAAGCACTTATTATTCTCTAATAGAATACTGGACCAGAACAGAATCACACTGGACATTAGAATTGTACCTGCAGAAACAATACTCACCATATGCTGCTTTTCTTCCTTCCAGGTAGGGCATCTGGTATAAAGTGTCACATCACCCTGTAGAAACGCCATAACTGTTTCACTAGGAAGTATATGTTGAAAATATATAATTCTGTTCAAATCATTTTAGTCGGTTTACTTTGTTGATCTGTGGTCTGTGTTTTGTTGATTCTCAAACATCTTCCTGTTTTATGAAAGATACAAAGATTTTTTATTTTATTTTAGTCTTTTTACTCTTAACCTCACTTTTCAGAATGGTGCAAAAAACAACTCTAACATTCATGAACTTACCCACAGCTACAGCAAAGTGCTCTGAATATCAGTGTTTGTTTGTAGATGACTCTGTAAGCATTCAAATCTTAGTACAGCTGTCAGACTCAAAGACAGCTATTACCCCCCAAGCTGTCAGACTACTGAACTCTGGAAAATACTCTAAATAATACTGAACTCTCAATAATACTGCACTAAACTACCTCTCATTATGCATATGTTTACTGCTGCTCTATATGAATGTATCATGTTTGTCACTACCTCACTGTAAATTACTGTTACCTGTGCAATAATCAGTGCAATTACCTATGTGCAATATTTATACCATACTATGTGCAATACAAAATCCACATGCAACACCTACACCACACCATATTATGTGCAATCTGTGAAATACTTACACCTTATTTGATCTTTGATTTAAAGAAAATTAACGTTTTTTACAATCTGAGCCTTCTTTCGGCAATAAAACAAGTAGTTTTACTCACCCATAGCAGTTTGGTGTCAATTGGAGCAGTATCGCAGAACTTATGTTGAGCCGTTCTGTTCTACTAATGATCCCGTATCCGTTAGCGTGAGTGCTCGGGGCATTACGGCCTGAAACCCGATATCCAGCTATAGTTTCATTTGATGACGTCATCAGAGAGGACAGTGCGGATGCGTGAACTCAGCTGTTTTGTAAACACCGCTAGTCCGAAAGAAGCTAACACCGCTCTGAACTTTACTTTTCTGTTGCGATATCGGGTTTCAGGCCATTTTGGAATCCACTAAAAGTCTACCCTGACACAGCGATCTTCTGTGATTTGAAAAGTGCTAAAGTTTGTGTTATTTGGAGAGCGCAAAGTAATGCCCCGAGCACTCACGCTAACGGATACGGGATCATTGGTAGAACAGAACGGCTCCAACATAAGTTCTGCGATACCACTCCAATTGACACCAAACTGCTATGGGTGAGTAAAACTACTTGTTTTATTGCCGAAAGAAGGCTCAGATTGTAAAAAAACGTAAATTTTCCTTTAATCCTACCTGCACCTTTGTACATTGTACCTTGTATTTTTATTACATTTTATTACATATTTTATTATATTGTTTATTATATTGTTTACTTCTTCCCCTGCACTTTTGCAACACTTTTTTTACCATGTACTATTATTGCATGTTATTAGTACTTCTTGACTATCTTAGCGAGTCAACGGTTCTTCTGATCCTAAGCATTTCATTGCATTGTTGACCTTGTGTTGATTCTGCATATGACAAATAAACAATCTTGTATCTTGAATCTTGAATCTTGAAAACACTCTTGTAGATGGACAGTCAAAAACAATTTGATTCATGGAAACAGTTCTTACATTAACCTGAATTTCAAATAAAACACCACAAACACGTTTTATTGACAACATCCTAAGCCAGAGAAGCAAATAAAATCTCTGAAAAGTCTTACCTGCAGATCAGATCTCACAGTCCTCCTGGATGCACAATGCAGTGTCCAACTGTCCTGTGTCCTGAGTGTGTCCTCTGCTCCTGTAAGTGTCCTGTGTCCTGAGTGTGTCCTCTGCTCCTGTAACTGTCCTGAGTGTGTCCTCTGCTCCTGTAACTGTCCTGTGTCCTGAGTGTGTCCTCTGCTCCTGTAACTGTCCTGTGTCCTGAGTGTGTCCTCTGCTCCTGTAACTGTCCTGTGTCCTGAGTGTGTCCTCTGCTCCTGTAACTGTCCTGTGTCCTGAGTGTGTCCTCTGCTCCTGTAACTGTCCTGTGTCCTGAGTGTGTCCTCTGCTCCTGTAACTGTCCTGTGTCCTGAGTGTGTCCTCTGCTCCTGTAACTGTCCTGAGTGTGTCCTCTGCTCCTGTAACTGTCCTGTGTCCTGAGTGTGTCCTCTGCTCCTGTAACTGTCCTGAGTGTGTCCTCTGCTCCTGTAACTGTCCTGAGTGTGTCCTCTGCTCCTTTAACTGTCCTGAGTGTGTCCTCTGCTCCTGTAACTGTCCTGTGTCCTGAGTGTGTCCTCTGCTCCTGTAACTGTCCTGAGTGTGTCCTCTGCTCCTGTAACTGTCCTGTGTCCTGAGTGTGTCCTCTGCTCCTGTAACTGTCCTGTGTCCTGAGTGTGTCCTCTGCTCCTGTAACTGTCCTGTGTCCTGAGTGTGTCCTCTGCTCCTGTACCTGTCCTGAGTGTGTCCTCTGCTCCTTTAACTGTCCTGAGTGTGTCCTCTGCTCCTTTAACTGTCCTGAGTGTGTCCTCTGCTCCTATAACTGTCCTGTGTCCTGAGTGTGTCCTCTGCTCCTGTACCTGTCCTGTGTCCTGAGTGTGTCCTCTGCTCCTGTACCTGTCCTGTGTCCTGAGTGTGTCCTCTGCTCCTGTAACTGTCCTGTGTCCTGAGTGTGCCCTCTGCTCCTGTACCTGTCCTGCATCCTGCCACATTTGAATTTTCCCTCCCAAAGTTTTGGGGAGGGGAATTCCCGAGGGAGGAGCTTCACCAGAGATTATAACAAAGTCATGTTTCCTCAGGGTGATTAAAATCTAACATCTAACAAACCTAACAGGTCTAATATCGGCCACAATCAAACGACCTTAGTAAGATTTAAACATGTTGGACAGAGAATAGTAAAAAAGTCATGTTATTGTTGTGAAATATTTGTTTGCAATTTGACCAACCCCTCTCAGACCATTTTTTTCAATGTATGACACCTGTGGATCATTGTGCTATAATTCATAGTATTAATCTAAATGTACTTAATAAAAGAAACAAGTCCGCTGAAGTCTTCAAAATGGTGTATTGAAATTAAACAATTAAAGATTGAGCAAACATACAGGAATCACAACAATCTCAACTTTTGGTGAATAAATGATGCTGCTCCCAAAAGTCGATTTTGCAGAATAGGCCTGCTTTAAAGCAATCTGCAGCCCAAACCTGCACAAACCTGGCAAAATGTTCTTTGACACAAGAGCCTGAGTCATTATTACTTGAACCCATCCATTCCAATCCCCTATGTCCTTCTACATGTTTAAAAGGAGTGTAAAAGATCTGCCTGCTTTAGAATGCTTGGACTCATGAACACTTCATAAAACCTTTCACTTTAAAACATATATACCTATATGCAGGCCTTTTAAATATTATATTTTACTGTTGTTTTTTGTTTTGTTTAGTTTTTTTCTCCATTGTTCTTTGTAGCACCATATCACCAAAGCACATTTCTAGTTTGTGAATTATGCTCAGTGATTGAATAACTCCCCTAATATTACTTCCTGTTTACACCTCTTATAACATGCCACATGTTTAGACACACATAATAACATGAAGACATCTCTTTACATCCTTCTCTTTGCTATGGTTATTATCAAAGGTACTGTTGAACTCATTATTGCACATTGTTGCTTAATACTAGTATATCTAATTACATCTATTTCTATAGGGGTTTTCCTCAAAGATGATGAGAAAATAACACAGTCTGCATATTATGTGGTGACTGAACCACAAACTATTGTAAATCTGTATTTGAGGCACAATTTGCCCACTATTCTGCACACTTCTCTGTGGTACCAGTGTTTTAAAGGGGACACCGCTTTCAAACTCGTGGGCTACCTGTACTATAACAGCCCAACTGTTGAGGACCAGTTTAAGGATTGGTTTAATATAAGTGGGGATGCCAAAAGAATTTCCAATCTCTTCATTTCTGATGCAAAAGTGACAGACAGTGCAGAGTATTTTGGTGCTCTATGAATTCCAAAGTATCAACATTAGTGAAGCTCTTCTACAAAAACTGGAAACAACTACAAAACCAAGATTATCTGAAAGAGCAGCAGTTCACCTCAAATAAACCTGTCAAAAGAAAAGGGCCATATGTGTAATCCAAGCACTCACATACAAACCCCCTTCTCCACTGCACTGGAAGAAAATGTCTGAACGCTGAACACATCATACACCTAATAGTTATAATTTGTTATATAGTATATCTTTGGATTATATTAAAATCTGTGAATCACATTTAAATATTTACACTTGCATGGGAGATCCAAACACAGAAAAGATGTAGTGAAATCTTCTAAACTGAATTTAATGATATAAGGTGATATTTCTGCACTTCTGTTGTTAAAGGTTCACTGTGTAACTTTTCTGGTGGACACTCTGCCACCTCTTGTTTTCATGGAGATGTTATTCCTTTACCTGGAATGTTCCACAATGTGACTTATTTCTCATCTTGGAGACAAGGTGGTGCCAGCAGGCCAGGTTACAGATCAGATCTGTGAAGAGGTGACCCTGCTCTGTAGACCTGTTTTTCAAGGTATTTTTAGTAATATACACATGAAAATTAAGGCCATACTGTGGAGCATTCCAGCCAAAGCACATCTCCATGGAGACAAGCAGATGGCAGACCCTCCACCTTAAAAGTCAGTCCATTCTTGTTTTGTGCCATTTCTCTGCCTAAACCAAGTTACAGGCTCATCTGAGCACGTTTCTGGTGAATTATCACAACACTGTTGTATATCGTCACTTGAAAAATGCCTACATATAAATAGATTTATTTCCCACTCCTTCTATTACCACTAAACATATCTTATACACAAATCAAACTCTTAAGAATTACATTAAGAAAAGAAGTAGGAATTACCCAAGCCATGTCTAATATTAGACCGGCACTTAGAAAAACATCAAACCACTGAACAGGATTTTAGCTGCAAATTAGCACAGTATTTCAAAGTATTATCCAGAAAATTTAAATTTATTTTTGTGACTGCATGTAAAAACCTGATGATGTATAATTATAACTTGTTTTGAGTTGATTAAACCATTTGGGGGCAGTGTAACACCAGCCACACGCTCTCATCAGGAAATGATGATGAATAAAACCACAGTAACAAACTGCACCTTCCCAAATGATCCAACTCTCAACATGTCTCCACCTCTGCTCACTTCTGCTGCTGCATTCTGTCTGTATTTTTCATGTAAGACTCAAATTATCACATCTTTTTGAAATGATCATTTATACTTTAGTTAACACAATTTTAAATTCTCATTTTATCCCTTCTTCTTGATAGTTCTAATTAGTCTTTGCTTTTATTCAATATTTTAAGTCCTGCTTGACCGTATGAAGTTTAGTTGTAGTTGACATTTGTTTGTTTTATTCCACTTTTAGACCAAGTTCATCTCTGTTTTGTGCACATTCAAGAATGCCGTAACTACTATTTTCACAGATTGTTACAGCTACATTTGAATATTTTTTATGTCCACAGATCTTGCAGCGGCTGTTAAATTTCAGCAATCTCCCTCGATAATAGTGAATCAAAGTGTTAGCGTGTCCATAGAGTGCAGCCATGAGGACAGGTCCCTCACTGTTATGCTCTGGTACCAGCACCGGCCGGACACTCAGTCTATGATGTTGATTGGATACTATTATGGAGGAAATGACCACTATGAGAAAGAACTTAAAAAACAGTTTAAGATAGGGAGATCTTCTATGCAGACCGGCTTTCTCACAGTGCTCAGTACAAGCCCCTCACACTCGGCAGTGTACTTCTGTGCAGCCAGTATCACAGTGATGAAGTACAGAGCCACTCCCAGCTAAAAACCTACTGTACACAACATACAAGAAAGTACTGTGTCCAACTGTACATGTCTCAGCATCAAACACTGCTCCTCTAATGCTCTATCTATAGTGACACAATTCTTTCATGTAAAAAAAATAAATGAATTAATAAATATATAATAATAATAATAATAATAATAATAATAATAATAATAATAATAATAATAACAATACATTTTATTTAAAAGCGCCTTTCAAGACACCCAAGGACACTGTACAAAACAAAGTTAAAACATAAAAATACTTAAAATACAAAGATAAAAACAGAGATACAAAACTGGAAGATGGTGAAAGTGACTGTTATGTGGTGTAGGATTGTCTGAACAGGTGTGTTTTGAGTCTGGATTTGAAAAGAGGAAGAGAGTCAATATTGCGGAGGTCAGGAGGGAGAGAGTTCCAGAGCCCCCCATGGTGACAAGACGAGCAGAGGGGACAGAGAGCTGGAGAGAGGAGGAGGAGCAGAGGGAGCGAGAAGGAATGGAGATGTGGAGGACGTCAGTGATATAAGGTGGGGCCAGGTCATGGATCGCTTTGAAGGTGGTTAGGAGAATTTTAAAGTTAATTCTTTGTTTTATGGGAAGCCAGTGTAGTTGTTGGAGGATGAGGGTGATGTGGTGGGAGGAGAAGCAGCAGTTTCTGGAGGGATTTGTTGGGGAGACCAAAGAGGAGGGAGTTGCAGTAGTCAATCCGGGAAGTAACAAGGCTGGGAACGAGTATGGCAGTGGTGTGAGGAGTGAGAGAGGGGCGGAGACGAGAGATACAGCAGAGGTGAAAGTAGGCGGAGCGGGTGATGTTAGACTCAGACTCTTGACCTGAGGGGAAGGAAGGACAGTGGAATCATGGATAGATATAGAGAAACTGCTGGGAGATAGTGGAGGGGGTGCCTACTAGGAGGACTTCAGTTTTAGAGCTGTTAAGTTTGAGAAAGTTGGAGGAGAACCAGGAATGGATTTCTTGTAGACAGAGGGTAAGAGAGGTTGGAGGGAGAGATGAGGAAGGTTTGGTAGAAATGTAGAGCTGGGTGTCATCCGCGTAACAGTGAAAAAGAATGCTGTGTTTACGGAACAGAAAGCCAAGTGGAAGGATGTAAATGATAAAAAGAAGGGAACCTAAGACAGAGTCTTGTGGAACACCAGCAGTGACAGGGAAAGTGTTGGATTTGCAAGATTTGAATTGGATGAATTGACTGCGATCAGAGAGATATGAAATGAACCAGGAGAGAGGAATGTGGGAAATACCAATGGACTGAAGTCTGTGAATGAGGATGTTGTGGGAGATAGTGTCAAAGGCTGCTGTCAGATCGAGGAGGATGAGGACAGAAAGTAAACCGGAATCAGAAGCTAACAGGAGGTCACTGGTGATTTTTACATGTATGAAACAGTACCTACATTTGAATAAAACCTTAAAATATACAGTATGTGTTCCAGCCTTAATTCTATCCCTTTTATGAAAATAGAATACTGTTCATTTAGTTTCTGTACTATTGTTTTTCATTGACTGTGGTTTACTCAAGTTTACTCAGTTGCTACTTGACAAAATTACTATACACCAAAACACAAGAAATGGTTTCAAAAGGGATTCGATTAAGCAGCAACTGAAAAACTTAGAGAGAGATACTTATTGATCCTGAGGGAAATTCAAGTTTTGCTGCATCATTTCCCACTGCACTTTTCAGTGGCCTTTGAGTCTCGGTCAAAGGTCTCAGTGCAGTTTAACAGGAAGGCTGGTCAGGGAGGGTCAGCAGATCTGTTTCAGGGCAGTTTGAGGGAGAGCCAAAAGTGTCCTTCCTCGGTGTCCTGCAGCATCACAGCAGCCTCCAGGGGGAGCCAGGTGAACACAGCAGGAAAGGCCTCACACCCACTCCGCTCTGGTGTTTTGGTTGGTGATGAAATTCCCACAAATTATTTCTTCTGGAAGGTCATCTGCCACATTTGCTGCCATATATGGTGTAACAAAACTTGTAGCCTTTTGCATGGTCTCATACGGGAAAAACAGTTAATTTCACAAAATCCATCAGTCCTTTACTTGTCTCCTTTGAACTGCACATGCTGCATTTCTTAGTTGGTTACAATCCCATGATATGATATTAGAAACTGAGCTCAAACCCTTGCTGCGCAAACCTGCGTCAAACGTCGGTTTCAGCTATAGTGGCTTATCTCCTGTCCTTGAGGATGATTTTGAAGTGAGATTTGTAATAAAGAAAGTAGACAAACATACATACAGAGGTTCTGAGCATCATGAATGTGAAATCATCAGACTCTGCGACATAATAGTTTTTGAAACATTTTCTTACATTGACCAAATAGAAAAATGTTGGACTGATAATACAGCGTCATTGTAATGCTCCAAGGTGATTGTGAGATTGAGATGCAACGTAAAATGAAATGTTGTCAACAGAAAAATGTACAGTCTAATCATAAATACAGTGCTGTTTTGCCTTGGGTAATGATTACTAAAATGAATACTAATACTGACATATACATGACATTACAGACAGATTTGATTTGACAGAGGGGAAGACAGTGAGCTGAAGTTTTAAAGGGCGTCACTTTAAGCCACTCCCTCACCCCTCAACAAATCAGAAGCTAACAGCATTTCACACATTTCACATTCAGGACATGGAAAAGTCTCCTCGTTATTTGTGAAACATGTCGAATAAGCTTAAGTTGCCTCTTGCTGTCGTCGGATTCATTCTCACTTTCTTTTTAAGTAATGTTCATTTTTGCTCATAACAATATATTTTGAAATTGTTTTAGAACTTCATGCATCTTTATGTTTTTATTTACAGAGGCAGAAGCTATAACATTTGACCCATCTCATCCCAGGATAGTTAATAACTCCACAGAAGTACGGATCAACTGTCACCATGATGATAATAATATGAACGTAATGCTTTGGTACAAACAACTCCAGGATGGACAGATGAAGTTAATCGTATACAGCTACATTGGCAGTGACCCTGATTATGAGAAAGACTTTTTGAAAAGGTTTGAGTTGAAGAGATCAGACAGGCAGACAGGAGCTCTGATCATCTCCAATGTGGAGCCCAGTGACTCTGCCATGTATTTCTGTGCTGCCAGTACACAGTGATGTGGTTAATATGAGTCTGATAGTAAAACCTGCTCCTGCATCTCATTCAACACACAAACACATGTTAAAGCTGAGAGGATTCAACTAGAGCAGGGGTGTCAAACTCATTTTGGTCCAGGGGGATGTATCCAACCTACTTTGATCCCAAAGGGGCCGAATCAGAAAACTCATGGCATATATACCCCAAAAATAGCAATAAGTCCAAATATTTGTGCCGAGAAACTCAAATCTATTACTGACTGCTGTTTCTTCAGTCGCAGCAATAATTTGTTTATCTTCTGTCTTCTCAATCCTCTGTTCAAGTTATTGTATTGTTCGAATTGTTGTGTCTCATAGTGGCTTTTAAGATTATATTCCATGAGCACTGCCACTTGTTGCAAACACACCAAGCGTACAGGTTTCCCATTCACCTCCGTGAACAGGAATTAGTCAGTTTTTCTTTGAAAATTCTGCACTTGGCATCCACTTTTCTCAGTTTGACATTTTGCTGATGAGGGTGTCACAGTCGACAGTCAAAAGGATGGTCCTTTAAGAGCGTTTGGAAAGAGGCGAGTCTTCATTTGCTGCTCTAGTGGGAGGGGCCACGCACAGAGGTACTAGAGATGCTGCTATGCTTAACTGTACAGAAAAGAGGCACAGAAAAGTGGCACAGAAAATGACCAATATTTTAATAGAAAATTAAAATATAATAATAAAAAAAATGCATAAAGCAAAATGTGCATAAAGTCAGCCTATCAGCCAAGAGGAGGAGCAACTGTGGCTCAATACACAGGACAGTGTTGTGATAGCTGTTGGGTGCTGGGAGTAACTATGGCAACAATCCATTTAAGTCTTCTTTTGCTTTTAATCTTTACTAGTAAGAAAAAAAAAATCTGAATTCACCATTACCAATGTAACTGCTGCATTTTAATATGTGTGGCTTTTGTCTGATAGCTGTCTTGCTGTGCATATCAGTCTGAATGTATGCAGAAAAAAATTGGAGACAGCATATCTTGTCAGTGTACCGGTAATGATGATCAAAATGACCACCATTACATGTACTGGTACAAAAAAAGTATAGTATGAGAGAGTAACATGGAGTTGGTGTGGTACTCTGAGAGCACATTTGAAGGCACATCAAGATTCACTTTCTTAAGACCGACTGTGTTTTGTGTTTTAATTAAAATAAATAATAAAAAAAGATTATGATAAAAATATAATTGGCATTTTTAGATGAATAGGATTAAGCAATAAAAATGAGCAACCTCTCAGTTTTTATATTATATGAATAAATTAAATGAAATAAATAAACTGACAAAAGCTCACCACAAATATCAAAAAAGTAAGCAGGTGTCATATTAGCATCTATTAGCCTGTGCTGTGTCGACTAGAACTAAATTGGCAACTGTGATTTTGTCTTATCTGACATCTGTCTCTTTTTTGGTACTTAGTTAGAATTTATTATTACCATTTTTGTTCTTTGTTATTATATGATATTAGCTACTGTGTCCAAATAATTTCCCTTGTGGATCAATAACGTTTGTTACCTGGAAATCCAGAAGGATATTTCGATAAGTCTGGATTTTCCCAGGCAATACAGTTTGCCTAAGTCTGTCTAAGTCTAATGACACTGAAGCTACAATTGATCAATGCCACATTGGTATATGCAGCATTCTGAACTGAGTTCTGGCCATTCATTAATGAATTAATTGATCATTAATTAATCATTGCATTTATATAGAGCCTTTCAAGACATCCAAAGCACTTTACAGTTCATTATTCATTCACTCCACACAGCTGCCGTGGGACAGACTGATGGAAGCGTGGCTGCCAATCCATGCCATCGGCCCCTCCGACCACCACCACCAACACTCAAAGTCAAAGTCAAAGTGTACTTTATTGTCAATTCACTATGTAACAGACACACTAGGGGTGTGCAAAATAATCGTCATGACAATGAATTGCGATACTAACTTTCACAATATACTGCATCGATTCTTGATGCCAATAATGTAATCATTATTTATTAATAAATAAATAAATAAATTATTAGTTTTATTTTTTTATAAATCCTATGCACTTTTTTCTTTGGGAAAGGGTATTGTTTGTTATGATGGTAGCTACCTCCAAAATGGCAAATGTTTGAACATCATTTTTTGTTTTAGAAAAAATCCTATGCACTTTTTTTGTTATTGGTTTGGTTTATTTGTTTTTGTTATTCAATAAATTCAGTTCTGAATTGAGTTGCTCAGAGTTATGTATCAATTGAAGACACTACCCAGATACACAGCCACTGATATTTAAGTTATCCTCTTTTTTTTTGGTACATTTTCACTGAAGTATGTCGAATATATTGCAATGCATCGTAATAATTCAAGTATCATGATGCATCGTGATAGTATCGCATCATGGCATATGAATCGTGATTCGAATTGAATCGTGACTTCTTTGCCAATACCCACCCCTAAGACACACAGAGGACTGAAATTGCGTTTCACCAGACACCAAATGTGCAATTTAATCTAAAAACTAGAAACACGTACACACACACACACACACACACACACACACACACACACACACACACACACAGCTACACTCATGGACATGAAGTGTATACAGACATTCAACAATAAATAGACATAAGACATACAGGTAAACATATATGCTTCCAACAAGAAGGAAAGTTCGAGGTAGCACACTCCACATTCTTACTAGGCAATGTGGGTGAAGTGCCTTGCCTAAGGACACAACAACCGTTTTTGCTACTGGCCCCCCACTGTGGCACCTGATTTTCCCCCACAGTCTCCCATCCAAGTACTAACCAGACCTGGCATTGTTTAGCTTCTGAAATCTGATGGAATCAAGCTGGTTAAGCCATTATCAGTCATGACCCTCAAGTCTTGTTCAAGTCTCAGTGGAGTTTTAGCCCATTTTTAGATTAAAACAATATTGTTTTTGGTCAAATTAATGTGTAGCATCATACAGTTTCTAAGCAAGTAAAAATAAAAGTTTTTTGTCAGTAAATAAGCATCTGCACCTAAACGGTGTGGACTCAGCTGGATCAGGGGGGAGCTTTAATCTGAGCTCAATCTGAGGAATCACTAGGCACCACTAGACACACAATAGGACAACAGTCCAGGTGAGACAGTACCAGCGTGGATTACAGGTTTTCCTGCTTTTACTGGTGCAAAATGGATATTTCTTCTAATATTATTTTAAGTTAATTATATCAATTAGTTTGTGAACTTAACAATTATAATACTATGTGTGGGCCTTGTTATAATTTGGGAAATATTGATTTTGACCAAATCTAGTTACGACCATAACAGCACAACAGATACTGGAGAGCCTGTATCAGGACACCAAACTGTGATTAAGCTTTGTCACCAGCAGGAGGCACTGCTTGTTTTGCATAAAGTCAGTACTATCAGTACTATGAGCTCATAGAGGAGCATGCAGTATATTGTAGGTGCCAGATAATAATATATGGTGTTGTATTTTAATAGCTGTTCAGAGCTGGTAATAACATGTAACTATGGCTATGATGAAATTAAGACTTCTGTTGCTTTTCATCTTTATTAATAAGAAATAAACATTCCAAATTGACCATTACCATTCTGACTGCTTTTTGATTGGCTAATGTGTGTCTTTTGTCTTTCAGATTTGTGCCTTGCTCTGAATATCCAACAGTTTCGACTTCAAGTGAGCTACCCATTGTTTCAGTGACGAGACCATGATCACATGCTGGTACAAACGCAGTATTTCAAAGAGTCACATTCAGTCGTTGGCATATTCTGTTGGTACTGCAATCTGCCCCAGGGCAGCTGTGGCTACAGAAAGTATCTTACCACCACCAAGTGTGGAGTGAATGAACAATGAACTGTTAAGCACTTTGGGTGTCATGAAAGGCGCTATATAAATGCTATGAATTATTATTATTCTCTATTGAGAGCTCTTTTGACAAGTTCACAAATTCACTCAAAGTCAACTCAACTCAAAGTTCCCAAACTCAAAGCTGACAAATTCACTGTTTTAAGAGTGACTTGGTATGAATATGTCCTGATCATAAATAATATGACCAAAGAGAATTCTGTATTTTACTGCGCTACCAGCCGAGCACAGTGACACAGATATGAAAGCTTAACAAAAACATATTCTTTCATTTAGTTAAAATACCTTTACATGTTTTAAATAAAATGAATAAAGTGCAGATTGTACCACACAGAGTTAAACATAAATATGAATGATGGCAATATTGTTTTAATATGAAGGTTTGATGTAACAAAAATGACCAAACAGACAAGTCCTCACCACAAAAGTGGGATAAGCTGCAGGTGTCTTTCACACACAATAGACACAATACATTGTCATTGTTACAATGATGATACAATATTCAAAGGGAGATTAGATCAGTGGATTTTCTTCAGATGTGAAAGGATAACAGCTTTAAGTGAGAAGACACTGACCTCTGCTGAGGGAAAGATTCAAGATTCAAAGCTTTTATTGTCATATGCACAGTAAAGAAGCATGTTTCCTTGTACAATGAAATTCTTACTTTGCTGCCCACCCTGGATGTCAAGAGCAGGCAAAAAAGATAAATAAGATAAAGAGAAGCATGTAAAAGTATAATCAAAGAGAAACAATATATACTATGAAAATATAGGCTAGGTGCTATGTACATCATCCATCCATCCATTTTCTTCCGCTTATCCGGGGCCGGCTCGCGGGGGCAACAGTCTAAGCAGGGACTCCCAGACTTCCTTCACCCCGGACACTTCCTCCAGCTCCTCCGAGGGGACCCCAAGGCGTTCCCAGGCCAGCCGGGAGACATAGTCCCTCCAGCGGGTCCTGGGTCTTCCCCGGGGCCTCCTCCCGGTGGGACATCGGCGGAACACCTCCCAAGGGAGGCGTCCAGGAGGCATCCAGAACAGATGCCCGAGCCACCTCAGCTGTCTCCTCTCAACGTGGAGAAGCAGCGGCTCTACTCCGAGCGCCTCCCGTGTGACTGAGCTCCTCACCCTATCTCTAAGGGTGCGCCCAGC
Organism: Paratrypauchen microcephalus; assembly: GCA_036785185.1. NCBI lineage: Eukaryota > Metazoa > Chordata > Actinopteri > Gobiiformes > Gobiidae > Paratrypauchen > Paratrypauchen microcephalus. The sequence continues at coordinate 1,212,615 of JAVJIX010000010.1, forward strand.
CACTCTACGGGGGAAACTCATTTCAGCCGCTTGTATCCGCGATCTCGTCCTTTCGGTCATTACCCAGAGCTCATGACCATAGGTGAGGGTAGGAACGTAGATTGACCGGTAAATTGAGAGCTTTGCCTTTTGGCTCAGCTCCCTCTCTGCTATGTACATATTTACAGATAATGTGCAACATTGGTTTTAAGTGCAACTGTAAGTAGTAAAAAAACGGCGTGTAAACATTGTTGAAACAGGATTACATTAATAAAGTAAATAATTCAAGATGTGATGGTTAACTCAGTCGCTTATAGATACAGGCTATGTACTTTTGTAGAAGAAAATTTTGTGTAAGAAAATTAAATAAGATAAGATAAGATAAGATAAGATGAGATAAGATAAGATGAGATAAGACTTTATTCATCTCACGCAGGAGAAATTGACTTGTCACAGTAGCTCCAGGTAGGGACAGCTTGAACAAGAAAGAAAAGTGCATGCAGGCAAGAATGGCATAAAGATAAGTAATAATAATAATAATAAGATAAGTATTAATAGAATGTGTAATAATAATAACAGTAACAAGGAGAGTATTGAAAAACTTTCCTTGTAATTTTGACTTCTTAAGGGAGTTTAAATAGTGTTCAAATACAGATGCCATTCACCAACACACAGTTTGTCTATAAAGTGAAGAATTCTACCCAAAGCCTGCACTAAAGTTGTGAGGTAGATCTTTGTCTCTTGTATCTGACTGGATCTGAGGTGTGATCAGGAAACGTGTCACTTCCTGTTCTTAAAAATGCCTTCTCTATATGTTTTTATTGACTTGTGTTTCTACTTTGAGTTTGATTGTCACAGCTGCTCCTCTCTCTCCTCTGTGTCTGAGGGAGCGGAGCTTTTTGTATGAAGTGTTTTCATGGTGGGGACAGGGGGCACCGTGATACAATCCTATAGAGACGCCGTACAAAAACCTCTGAGCTCAAACACAGGGCTGCACTGACTGGACTGGGACAGGAGCAGAGACAGGAGCAGAGACAGGAGCAGAGACAGGAGCAGAGACAGGAGCAGAGACAAGCCCACATGGACACGCCCCTCTCTGAACTGGACACTTCTCTCATCGAAGACATTGGCCTATAATAAAAACACTTATTTTTGCTCATTTTAATACCTGTATGTGTAATATATGTGACCGAGAGATGTTGCAATATAAAGACAATATAAAATACAGCTAGAATATGAACTGACTTTTTTCCTTTTGAACAAGTTTGGATTATTGCAGATCATCGTTTGATAAAAAGAGTATCACAAACTGACTTCTAATTAAATGAGAGAAATAAAGTACCATGGAGACATCAAACATCTGGATCTTTTGGATTTTTCTGAACTAATAATTTGAACTTTTTGGACATTTTAAACTTTTATAATTGTAGAAATATCAGTGAGGCTTTGTTTTTGAATGGATTCAGTTTGACAAAGAAGAAGCCGAAGAGGAGGGGGAGAGATTTTCAGTGTCAGTTTTGATCTACTCCAACAACACTGTGAGCAACACTCAGCCTGCGTATTTTGGGCCAGGCACCAGGCTCACTGTCCTAGGTAAGTACTAACAGTTATTGTGTATTTGAATGTGTTTTGGTTTGAATGCATCACTTTGGAAATAGTTTTACAATCTCACAAAGAGGTCTGAAGCTCCATATAAGTTCACTGTGAAAACGTGAATAAAGCCTACTTTGGGCAAGGAACCAAGCTGACAGTTTTAGGTAAGCCATAATACATAACAAATAAAAATATATTTGATTTGAAAAGTTTGACAAAAATACTATTACGTGTACTATTATGTGTACGTTGAGTTTGATGTTGTGCAGTTTTTCACTGTGACTCTGGCAGTGAAGCCTACTTTGGACCAGGAACCAAACTGACTGTTATAGGTATGTGGTAGACTTATTAAGTTATTATTACAAGACATAGATTATTACAAGATATTAGTTTAAAATATAATGCAATTAAGAAGTTGGTGTGACGATGTTTTGTGATTAATCTTGAGCTCTGTGCCAACTATGAAGCGTATTTCGGCCCAAACTGACTGTTCTGGGTGAGTAAAAGTGTAGCCTTGTGAATATGACTTCATATTATCTCTATATTCATTTAATGGCTGAGTAGAGTATTTTGTAAAATACTTGATTGGATGAAGTAAATTCACTGTGCCTTTGGCGGGAGTGACGCATACTTTGGTGGAGGAACCAAGTTAACTGTTTTAGGTAAGGAAAAACTCAGCTATTCCTAACTTATATAGAGAGCTATCAAATCTGTCGGCGTCTAACTATTTAAAAAAAAAAGGTCATGTTTTGTAAAAGAATCTGTGATTATAATAACACAGTGAAATAGAGAGATAAAAAGGTGGTGGTGGTTTTTGAAAAGCTGAGTTGCTCTGTGTACATACAGTGAAGTTTACTTTGGAACTGGCACCAGACTCACCGTTTTAGGTAAGAAAAATACCAATTTTTTGAGTGTCATTATTTTATTATGTCATTATCAATCTCCTAATTGAAGTTTTTGAAGTTGAAGAGCAGAGGTGGTAGCAGAAAAATACTGTTGCTATGAATACTTTGGCTCCTTGCCCAGTCTATGCGGTCCAGTACCAAAGTAGGTTGTTAGTATTCAGATGTATTACTGTAAACTTCCAAGCAGAGGCTTACTTCAGACCAGGGACTAAACTTACTGTCAAAATAATTATAAAAATATGTCTATTGTTGTAACTTAAAGATGCAATGTGTAACTTTTCTGGTCAAATGCTTTTCTCCATGGCAATGTTATTGCTTTGTCTTGAAAGTTTCACAAAAACGTATTAAACCTCTGAGCTATAAAGCCACCTGTAAGTGAAGAAATGTATGGAAGAAGAGCTGTTTAAAGTCATACTGTGGAACATTCCAGGCAGAGCAATGATATATCCATAGAAATAAGCAGGTGACCGACCCCCAACCAAAATTTCATAGTGCACCTTTAATAAAAATTATGTAAATATGGGTTATAAAATGTAAAGTTTTTGGCTAGTTGTAAAAGTGTAACCTTATTGTTTGTTTTGTGTATAGAAAAACACTAAATCTAAACACACATTTACTTTTATGACGAGACTGGCTTTAGTGTCAAGTACTTGTGATCAATAAAACATGTAGTAACTGCTAATACACGTCAACATCTGCACCAAGACTCAAAATGTGTAATACTGATATCACAACTTTATCACTGATATAGTGTTCACTTTGTTTTTGGGAAGAACATTTTTAGGCTGTAAATCACAAACCACTCAAAATATGCTGCACAAAACAATTATATAAGATGTACTTATATTACCCTAAATATATTATATATACTGCTCAATATTGGACCCATGTGTCACTAAATTTTTAAGCATGATATGTTGCTACGGAGATATACTGCGATCAATGATAATACTGAAACTACTTAATATCACTGACACAAAGATAATCCCAGTAAACCAGTAAATCTCCACACTATTCCAAATAAAATGTACACACGATAAATATTGGGCCCAAAAATTTCATATATTGAATCATAAATTGATATATTAATTATCGTGACAGGCCTTTGTGTAACAATGAAGAGAACTCAGTGATACACCCAGTATTATACTTGCTTTGTGAATTATATGATTGTGCTCATCATTTGGTGACATTTGTTCTTCCTCTTCATTTTCTCATCTGTACAGACCCAGACACTGCAATCAAAGAACCACAAGTGAAAATCTTCAAACCATCAAATAAAGAAGGTCCCAAAAGCAAGACCCTGGTTTGTGTGGCCAGTGGATTCTACCCAGACCATGTCACTGTTACCTGGATCATTAATGGAGACAAAGCTGAAAATGGGGTATCCACAGACAGCACCCCCCAGAGGAAAGACAACAATTACACCATCACCAGCCGACTCCTGATCTCTAAGGAAATGTGGTACAACCCAGAAAACATTTTCAGGTGTAAAGTTGTATTTTTCAACGGTTTTAACAACACAGAGCACTATGATCAAATACAGGGCATTAAAGGTGGGTACAAATGTTTTTGAATGAGATGAATAAAAATGTTATTTGGTTCTAAATCATCTTTGTCTCTACAGGGGAAAATGGCATCTCACGGGGTATGTATACATTGTACTTGTTGTCTTGGTAACTGCCGTTCTAATGCTGCATTCATGTGGTCCTCGAAAAGCTGGGAAAATGTGTTTCCGAGTTGAAAAATGCACCTGAACGCATTTAGAAAAACAACTCAGGACCTCAAGCCAAAACCTTCTGCTTCTGCATCTGAAGGGAACTGCTCTGTGCAGATGAACCAGACTCTGATGAGTCGTCAGTTTAACATATTTGAGCTCTTTGACTAAAGATGATCACATTTAGGGGTCAACTGTCACAGATCTGCACGCTGACACTACAGCTGTTAAATTACAGATGTTCCTGGCGGCACGGTGGCTGAGTGGCTAGCACTCATGCTTCACAGCAAGAAGGTTCGGGTTGCCCGTGCCTTTCTGTGTGGAGACTGCATGTTCTCCCCGTGTCTGGGTGGGTTTCCTCCGGGCACTCCGGTTTCCCCCACCAACCTAAACATGCGCCATAGGTAAAATCCTCCAGCTTAGGGCCTGACCAAGACTAAATAACAAAACAAAATCATGGGGATGGTCCCCGGGTCAAATATAGAAACAACTTCTCCTGTGCAAGATCAATAAAGGTCAATCTTCTAATCCTTGACCACTGTAAGGCGCTTTGTGTTACAATTTTGTATGAAAAGCGCCTTATAAATATTGTTTGATTGATTGATTGACCAGCTAAAGTAAAAATAACGTTTAGCTTTGAGAAGCAACATCCCTTACTGATAGCTCTTTTAAACACTGTTAGTGAGCGGAAGCATGAGCATGAGCATTTTATTGAGGGTGACATCAAAATCTAGACTTTACGAGAAAAACATGAACACAAACAAGTCTAAACCCTGACATCTCATCTCAAAACGCCAAGTTCCCAAGGACACATGAACGCAGCATGAGTCCTGTTTGAGTCCAGGTTTAGAACTGGTTTAACCCAGCCCCAGTCCTTTTCCCTCAGTTTTTTGAAAGGTCTGGGTTTAAGACATGTGGCCTTATGATGCTGGTTTAATTTTGTTAAGACTTACAGAGAAGAGTCAGATGTTGTTGTGTTTACATTCCACTCATAGTCATAGTCATAGTCATAGTTTGCTTTATTGTCGAAAAACAATCATGTACATGTACATAGAATGAATTCGAAATTTCGTTTCCCCACTAACCAGGCAGGACAGTGATAGAGTGGGCTAGGGGATGGGCCGCTGCACTTGCGCGCGCCGCCGAGTACCGAAGCAATTTCCTAATGTTGTGAACATGTTCACTCATATGGCAACAAAACCTTTCTGATTCTGATTCTGGTTATTGCCAGTTTGATTGAGTTCAGATTAAAGTTAGACATGTTTTTGTCATGGTGGCAATTGTGATTATTCGGGTTACAGTATAATCATAAAAATGATCATAATTGTGAGAACTTTAGGAGTAAAAATGAGTTATTTCAATTCAAAATATACCAAAGAAAATTTATTTAATCACATTAATAAATAAGACAGTACGTAAGACATGCAGGTTTTCTCTATTGTTTGGTGGTGATGCCAGTGAACTGCTGAATCGTAACTAAATTGATATCTCTAGTTGGTTACTGGTTTAGTTTTCCCATAATATTCTTATTATTTGTTTAATTCCTCAGACAAATACATGAAGACCACTCAAGCTGCCAAACTGTCGTACACTGTTCTGATCCTCAAAGGGCTCATATATGGAGTGTTTGTGGGGGCTCTGGTCTGGAAACTTCAGGTCAGTCTCACAACATATAAAGTATAATAAAAGAAACTGTAATGATTAAATGTGTTTTTAAATCCAATATAAATGTTTCTGTTTTGGTTTAGGGAACAACTGGGAAACAGTGAAAGAAGTGGAGCGCATGGATTAAATGTGATATTATAGATTATATGTTATGTTTCCGTTTGTGAAATAGATAGTCTGATACATGTTTATGTCTAAATACTGAATAGAAATAGTTAAACTGCTTTTTGAATGATAATGTTGAATGTTTCCTTTTTCTTCTTCTACCAAAGCTGGTGCACATCTGCCTGACTATACAATACAGACTTTACTTTTGTGTTTTATGTTTGTGAACAGAAGAAATGAGATGTAACATAAAATAAAGGTTTAAAAGTCTTAATGATGGAGTGTGAACTCTAACTGTGAAATTATCAAATTATGTCATTTGTGTTTCTGATTGCAAAAAAAGTAAAAAGTCTATCGTATAATCTATCGATCTTTAAGTATCTCTGTTTCATTGGAAATACTTTGAGCTCAATCCTAATATACTGGTGACTTTAAAATGTAAATATTGTATCTTTGTGACGTATGGTGTATTGATAAAATAAATGTTTTACATATTGTCCAAGAAGCCACTCTCATTTGAAATTATCTCTACATTTAAAGAAATATAACATCACTATTCCATTTTGTTTTGATCATACATAATAAATAGAATACAGCAATAAAAAATTAAATAAAATATCAATAAAATAATACAAATAAAATAAAAAATAATGGGTACAATTAGACATGGCCATTGCTGACTGAAAAGTTTATGTAGACTGTATTACTGTATTATGCATTATAAACTATATTCCAGTCCATAAACACACTTAGCCTCTTTAATTAAAACAATATTATTATTGACAGTAATGTTAAAGTCTTGCAGAACTGAAGTTTTGAAGTCAACCAAATGGAAAATTACATGTTTTTACAGGAAGTGGTCTGCGGTATCGGAAAAACCCGGTTGAAGCGCTTGTTGACGTGAGAGGCGTTTTGTGAAAGCGGAGGAGACAGGACGCGGTCACAGCAGCTGCACAAGGCCACTTTCAACCAGACGCATAAGTTCCACCCCCTGCACCACAAGCCCCACCCACTGTACCACAAGCTCCGCCCCCTGCACCTGTGCCCGCTTACCTGACCTCTATCTATACAACATTAGCAACACGAGCTGACAAATACAGCTGGTTATATGTGCCAACCAAATGTACTTTTTCTGATCACGAAGGGTATTATTAGAAATGCAATAAGAATAATGTGTCTTAACTGCAGCACCATCACACACAACAATGGCTGGAGGAAACTATAATGTTAATAAAAATAAGAAAATGAACACATGAGAATTACTGAGAACAGCAAAGTTCTGGGTTTGATACCTTGGCCGCCTGGATTTTTCTGTGTGGAGTCTGCATGTTTCTCTCTCTGTCAACCCAAAACACCAAAAGTAAATTCCTCCAGCTAAGGTAGTCCTGACCAAGCCTAGCGCAAGATCTAGAGATTTGTCCTTGGGCACAGTGTAGAGCCAACAGCTCTACCTTACATTTATTCAAGTGCAGGTGGTTTTACTGCTCAAAAATACCTAGGAACAGGCCTTCTGACTGAGTGAGGTTGCCTCTCCACAGATCTGACCTGTGACTTAAAGATAGAAAGGCTTACTACTATACTGCGACATGTCCACAGAAAACAGCATTTGATGGACCCTCCCCTGTAAAAGTTACATAATGCACCTGTAAAATTAATTTGATATAGTATCTCTTATATTACTTTTATCTCTTATGTCCACAACTGGTAGTAGACAAAACATAAAAAACATGACTCAGGCATAGTCAACAAGGACTACACAAGGAGAAGAAAATGGTGAAAATACTTTTGAAGACTAAACCTTGTGTACCACCAACCTCCAACTCTCAGTCAAACACAAACTTATATCTTTGAATCTAACCAATCCTCTTGTTCCATATGTGTCTTTTATGCAATTACAGCCTTGTATCTCTCATCCAGTCACAATATTTCAATACTGTCACTCACTTAAAGGAAAAGTAAAGTTTTTTACAATTTGAGCCTTATTTCGGTAATAAAACAAGTTGTTTTACTCACCCATATCACTTTGGTGTCATATGGAGCATTTCCGGAGATGTTTTAGATTAGCGTTAGGCTAACGCCGTTAGCCTAGCGCGACTTATAGCCATAGCTCGGGGCATTCCCCGAGCATGTAATATGCCCCGTGCGGGCTCCAAATAACACAAACTTTAGCACTTTTCAAATCATAGAAGCTCGATGTCTTTAGTCTACGATTTCGTTTGAATCAAAAGTGGCCTGTAATCCGAGATTTAGCCATAGTTTACAGCTTTGCGTTCCATTTTTGGGTCCCGGGAGCTGAGAGCACACTCCGCATATGTGCACTGGCGTCCTCATCTACTCGAAACTATGGCTAAATCTCAGATTACAGGCCACTTTTGACCAAACGAAATCGTAGACTAAAGACATTGAGCTTCAATGATTTGAAAAGTGCTAAAGTTTGTGTTATTTGGAGCCCGCACGGGGCATATTACATGCTCGGGGAATGCCCCGTGCTATGGCTATAAGTCGCGCTAGGCTAACGGCGTTAGCCTAACGCTAATCTAAAACATCTCCGGAAATGCTCCATATGACACCAAAGTGATATGGGTGAGTAAAACAACTTGTTTTATTACCGAAATAAGGCTCAGATTGTAAAAAACGTTACTTTTCCTTTAAAGCCTGGTTTACTGCTATGAAAACCCCACTCCAAACTGTGGATGGTTTCAAATGTTACAGTTACAATATTTTGGACTTGTGGTAAGGTTCAACAAATCAATGTATATTTAATTTTCATTAGATAAAAGAATACAGAAAAATGTAACTCTCTTTCACTTTTAGCAGGTCAAATTGACAGGGCAGTGGTCCAAAAAAAAAGTCCATATTTGGTCATATTTGGTCATATTTGGAGATACTGTGACCACTCTCTGGGTTAAAACACAGACTGGATTTATTTCTTCAGACTTAGACTTAGACAAACTTTATTGATCCACAAGGGAAATTGCAGACAGCGCTCAGGACAGAGAAGCTTGGTGCTGTTGGTTCAAAATAAACTGTTTTCCAAGAGTTATATTCATAGATAGATATAAGCATTTGATTCAAAGGGAGATTTAAGCAAAAAAAGGGTGTTTAAAATGTTTCAGTGTGAGCAGAGAGGATGAAACTGTGTACTTTTGTGCTGTGAGCCTCTTACCTACCACAGCGAGACAGAAAGAGAAAGCAGATGAACTAAATCTATACACTAAACTCAGATTCCACAAACAACACATTTCAAAAGTAGAATTGTGGGAAAAATACTGAGATGCTAATTCATGCTAATCAATATTAAAATTAGCACAGAAACTACTCAGTTGTAAATAGGACAAAATGGACATTTCTTGTGTGTTTTTAGAATGGTATTGGTCGAGATAAGTGATATGGGAAATAAGTTTTTTGAGCAAATTTGTCAATGCTCAATCTCCTCTGTTCTCTACCTTTATGCCATGGTTGTCTCCCATGAACAGTCCCATGACTTTCTATCTATGAAAATGAATATAGATTGTGTCCACTAGGGGGCACTCACTTCTCATGCAGCATTCATATAGAGCCCTGTCAGAGGCTTCACCATTATAAACTGAGCTTCTCATTTCAAAGAGACACAGAAATGACCAAACATGTTCTGTTCTTCTTAGTGATGCTGGTTTGGCTAAATGAAAAAGGTAAAGCCTGTTTAAAGATGCAGTATGTACATTTCTTGTAAAGGCTTTCCTACCTGGTCATTTCCATGGAGATATTCTACAGTATAACAGGGACAGGGACAAGTTTGTAAAGATATCCATAGTGTGGAATATGAAGGTCCAGGCAAAGCATAAATATCTCCATGGAAACAACCAGGTGGCAGACCCTCCTTCAGAAAAGTTACATACTGCACCTTTAAAGGTCCCATGGCATGAAATTTTCACTTTCTGAAGTTTTTGAACGTTAATGTGAGCTCCCCTACCCTGTTTAAAACCCCCATGGTTAAAAGTTGCGAAATGTCTAAACTGAGCATTTGCGATCCTTTTCTGCGTTACAAAAAATCGGAGCTCAAACGGGCGATTTTGAACAAGGCACCTTATTGACGTCAGATCAAAAAAAGAAATGCAAATGCAGTTCCACCCCCATCTGTCTGTACTCAGCGTCTCTGTAAATCACGCCCAGAGAGTTTGGACTGCGAATGTGCTAGGCAATGCGAAATGCGTTTTTTTATTTGCCTGGAGGCACGTCCGAGTGTTTCTAGGCTCGGAAGTCCTTTATCTGAGCCTCTGGACCTTTGAACAGCAGTGGTTTAATTTTATTTTCTGTGGAAATGTGTTTATTTTTCAATGAAACGCTTCAAATCTCTCCCCCCGTGCAAAAACACGGAAATGGATCAGCTGAGGGCTCAGAGCCGAGAGCGGAGAGTTTGGCCACGCCCCCACCCGCTACTATAGGCCAGCTCTTTTCTCCTCATTTGCATTCAAGCAACAACGCCCATTATGGAGTGTTCAGAGAGAGAAAAATTACTCTTTCTCATCTTATCTCTGTTTCTCATGCACTGAGTGTTGATTTTGAAGAAGGATTCATTTACAGTATTAGGGAACCATTAAGGAGCCATATAAAAGCATCAAGAAGTACCATGTCATGGGATCTTTAACAAAACAAAAATGACTGAACATTTAACTTGAATGTAAAAAATTATTTTGAATACACAGGTAACGCTACAGGTTGAGATGTCAGTCCCAGTCGGACATGTTGTGGAATCGAGAAGGGGAAACCAACACAATGAACTGCAGCCACACTAAAGGAGCTTCTCGTTTCCAAATGTACTGGTACAGACAGAGACCTGGAGAAAACATGAGACAAATCTGATTTACAACTCCAAACTTAAGTCCAGATTTTGGGCCCGATTTTAAAAAGAAATGCATTAAAGTTACAAACTGAAAAGTGAAACATACTCATTTCAAACATGAACAAAAACTCAAGATAAAACTAATACAGAAGATCAGAGGGCCATTCACACCCGCTGCACTTATTCAATATTCAATACGCAGTAGTTACAGGCTACAGTGATGTCAATAGACTTAATGTATCAATGATTTATAAAGGCGTTTGTCAATTTACTCCGAATCACATCAAATTATGTCATTTGTTGTTAATTAATACTGCTGTTGAAGGAGCACATTGTCCATGAGGGTTTGTGGGGTAAAAGTTCTGAAAGATAAGGGCCAAGAGAGGTTATAAGATGTTTAAAAACCAATAAATATGAAAAAAAACTAAAACAATTTAGTCTCAATAAACATATTTTGACAGATTTGTTGATTAATGCTGTATTACAGTTATCTTGCAGTGTCGCAGGATTGAAATTGTTGTTGCTTCTCATCACCACTAGGGGGTGCTCATTGCATAATATCAAATACAGCGACCCTCGATTATGTTATTTCATTTGAATAGACCCAAGACACAAACATGCTCAACCATCTGCTAAGGTTATTAATCATTTTAATTTGGATTAAAGAAAAAGGTAAGTTTATTTTCACAACAACAACAACACAAAATAATTAAAATATATTTTTGGTAAAAGGTGCACTGCGCAGATTTTCAGGTAGAGGGTCCGCTGAGAATTTGTCTCCAAGGAGATGTTACTGTTTTGCCTGGAATGTCCATGGACATTAAACATACATACAATCATAGATCTAGCATTTACTTGTTACAGGTGTTTCTCTTGCTCAAAAATACAATAATTGCTTATTTGAATAGGGGCGACGCGCCACAGATCTGAATTATAATCTCTCATAGTGCTGTAACCCGCTTGTCTCTCTTGTGATAGATAGGTTTAATCTATACTGAAGAACATTACATACAAAGCAATCATATTTCCATGGAGACAAGCAGGTGGCGGACTGCACTGGAAATGTTACGCAGTGCATCTTTAAGCTGTAACTGTCCTCCACAGGTACAGCTAATGCCGAGGCTGATGTGACCCAGACACAAACAATATCGACAAAAGAAGGAGATAAAGCCACCATGGACTGCAGCCACAGAAAAGGATCCACGTATTATCAAATGTACTGGTACAGACAGAGACCTGGAGAAAACATGAGACAAATTGTGTTTACAACTCCAAGCACTGACTCAGATTTTGAGCCAGAGTTTAAAAACAAGAGATTTAAAGCTACAAAACCAAATGCTGAAAGTGGGACATTGACAGTGGAAATGCTGCAGCCTGAAGACAGTGGAGTGTACTTCTGTGCTGTCAGTGAACACAGTGAGACAAACTTATTCCAAACATGAACAAAAATTCAAGACTAATAGAGAAGATCATAGAGCCACTCACACCTGCTGCACTTGGCAAATCCTCAATATAAAGTGGTTAAAGCAAAGTGAAGCGGAATAGCAAAAGAAAACACACCAGACATTTATAAGAAACAAAAGCTTTATGTTTCACCAGATCATTCACTGTCCAGCCCTTTGAGACCAACACTGTCCCAATAATACACCCCATCTGCCCTCACACGTACATCGTCTAGGCAACCAGTGCACACGCCACTTTACTGTTTCTGTTCTAGTTTCTGTGCACGCTAGCGAGCTCACTGTGTCTCAAAGCTTACACTTTCATTAAAACTGTAAAATATAAAATGAACAACCTATTAAAATTCAAATGAAGTAAAGCAAAGCAAAGACTACCTAATTGTTTTACGTGTAGAATACTTCAGTATGTGGTGCTGTTTTAATACAGTGGTACCTCACCTTACGAATGACCCAACAAACGAAAATTTCAAGTTACGAAACGCCTTCACGTCAAATTTTGGTCTCTAGATACGAATGAAATTTCAAGTTACGAAACGCAAAATCTCCAATCCAATCCAACTTTATTTATAAAGCACTTTAAAAATAACAAATCTCAAAAATTCAATTAATGCGCGCTCAGATGCACGCCCCGAAACGTAAATACACTTTATCAGCACACACGGGGTTAGGTTCCAGAGGTGGCCCGCGGTGGGAGAGGTCCACGAGGTAGGACAATTTTGTATTTGGCAATTGTTCTACATGTTTTAGGGCTGTAAATGCCTCACCACACACATTGTACACTTTTTTCTCGCATTTCTCTCTCGTTTAAACACTCGAACACGGCTCAATATAGCGCCGCCAAACGTGCGATGGGAGCGGAGACACAACAACACAGTATGGTAAAACTCACCTGTCTCACGACGGTCTAAACCCAGCTCACGTTCCCTTAGTGAGTGAACAATCCAACGCTTGGTGAATTCTGCTTCACAATGATAGGAAGAGCCGACATCGAAGGATCAAAACGTCCATACGGCGCAAGGCCGCGCTACACCGGGGCTGTGGGATTGAGCCGCGGCGCCGCGTGCCTCCTCCTCGGGGCCGAGCCCGCGCGTCTCACAGCTCACAGTGTGAGCCGCGCTCTGGAAGTCAGATAGAACCAGAGCCCACCCCGAGCGAGACCCCGCGGTCTTGCCCGCCGATAGAGCGGCCTGTTAGCTCACAGTGTCAGCCCCCCGGCTCTGGAGGTCAGATAGAAGCAGAGCTTGACCCGCCCCGCTCTTATTCCCGCTGAAAGAGCGTCTTTCTCGGCCTCTTAAAGGTGCGCAGACACGAGCACCGCGCTCCTCCAACGGCACTGCCATGTTATAATAATAACAGGGCCAATCCAGGTTTAGTTCTGGCCAGACCTGGTTTATTCCACGTTCTTTTAGTCCTGGTCTAGTCTCTTAGCCCGTCAGGAGCACAACGTTACACTATAAAAAAAAAAGTTACACTATAAAAAAAAAAGTTACACTATAAAAAAAAAACCTTGGAACGGATCAGGCTTTTTTCATTGAAATAGCTACTCAACTTACGAATTTTTCACGTTACGAAACCACTTCTGGAACAAATTAATTTCGTAAGGTGAGGTACCACTGTATTTCAAATTTAGCATTAGCATAAGCATTGAGACACAAACATCTCTCATTCTACACACAGAAGTGTCCTCCAGTGAAGTATTCATTTTATTTGTACTTTTCCATATGCTGTTAGTCACATCCACCTGCAGCTCCCTGTTCACTTCCTTATCCTTAAATATTTATTCATTTTAGCACGACTCAGCCAAAACCTCATAGAGATAAAACTGGACAGGAAGCAGTGATGTTAACAGTGAGGCTGTCAGGTGCTACTGTGAACAGAGCCTATTGAGCACTGACTATTCATTTTATAAACTGCCCTGATTGTAAGTGACTGCATTGTATTCATTTCTGTTTTTATTCTGTTCATATTTGTACTGTATCTGTCTGTTTGATGTCTATGCACAAGATTCCCCTGGTGGGACAATAAAGTTTATTTTGTGTAATTCTGTGTATTTTCTTTGAAAATACCAGATATTCTATAGCAGATTTTGTGTTGAAATTTATTTTAAATTTCAGGTCCTTCCAGTTACATTAATTTTAACTTAATCAGATGTTGCTTCAGTCGTAATTTACTCTTACTTGAGTCATGGACCACTTCTACTTGAGTAACATTATTTTGAAGTACAGGCTACCCAGGTTCTGGCTACTCTGTTCACTTCTGGTTCATTCTATCTGGTTTACAAAGAGCAGTACAATCACAACTGAGCCTGAGATACTCTGAGCTTTCATAAACGTTTTCATTGCAGACTTTTAATCATATGATCTGGCAACTCAACTTCTTTTTGGTTGAAACTTTCTAAAGTTTTAAATAATCTCAAATGGTTTTGTCACTGAATAAATCAACATTACATATCTGACCTTGTTTACTTCATACTGAAGGGTAGAGAAAGTTCATGTTTATCCTTAACATGTATTTAATGCTTTTTGGTCTTCTTCTAAGCTTCTTCTTCTGTCTGCTCTAATCTCAGTGTCCCATATTCTCTCTAGACCTCCTCCTCCCACGATCATGTTGATGCATTATCACTTTCTGCACATAGGGGGCGATCTACTCTCAGTCTGGGAAGGTCATATAAGATGACACAATATAACTACATATCTGCGCTTCCTCTAATTCATTTCACTCACTCAGGCCCCTAACATGTTCAGACACACAATCACCTTTCTGGTCATTTTGTATCGATTACAGGTACAAGGTAAGGGCCATGAAACTCAACATTATGTCTTTATTATCATATTATATTAATTACTGTTTACATTTCAATTATAGGTCAAGTTGAGGGTTCAGATGTGACCCAGGATGGATTGATTTGGGCAGAAGAAGGAAAAGAAGCCACGATGAGCTGCACCCACACGAAAGGAGTTGACTATTCTCAGATGTACTGGTATCGACAACTGCCCGGAGAAACTATGAGACTTGTAGTTTTTACAATGTCCGGCAAAGATGACCACGACTTTGGAGATTTCAATAAGGAGAAATACTCCGCTCACCGGGACAATGCTAGAAATGGGACATTTACAGTGAACGGCTGCAGATAAAGCCTTGTATTTCTGTGCTGTAAGTAAACACAGTGAATCAAACTCATGCAAAACCTCAACAAAAACATATCAAAACTCTGGGTGTACAGTAGGGGGACTATCAGACCACAACTGTCTGAATGAAGACACGCCCACCTACAATACAACTACTCTAACATATGGTTCTTCATTAACACAAGAGTCCGTCTCCAGCTCAGACAACATGGGCTGTTTTAATAATGGGTTTGTTAGGTTATTTCTACTAATCTTATTTAATGGTAAGACTTTTTAAAATATCAGCATTATTTTATGACATTCAAAGTATTATCTCATGTGCCATAAATGTATGTGCTGTAATTGTTATGTTTTTAACTGTTAATTAAAACACAAGAAACCTAGGGTGAGAATGCTTTTAATTGTAAAACTGCAGACCCAAGTCTCCATTCCATTTAAATCAAGTTCCATTTAAAAACACTGCAAAGGAACAAACTATTTTCCTCTTCAGTTAAGACATTCATACATTTATGCTTCCTGGTATGGCACCATTTTGAGGGCGTTTGACCTTTCAAAAGATAAATCATTTAGAGTTGTTAATTGCTTTGGTAACAGTCTCAAACTTCCATCGCTCTAAAACCTGTGGACTGATGTCATATTCCAAAGATAAAATCCACAACATATTTCTTTGTTTAGGTGTGTGTTTTTCCAATGTGATTCAGAAGGACATTTTGTGGGAATCTGAAAAAGCGAATGCCACACTCCACTGCAGCCACACTAAAGGATATCCATCCATCCATCCATCCATTCATTTTCTTCCGCTTATCCAGGGCCGGGTCGCGGGGGCAACAGTCTAAGCAGGGACTCCCAGACTTCCTACACCCCGGACACTTCCTCCAGCTCCTCCGGGGGGACCCCAAGACGTTCCCAAATCAAATGTACTGGTACAGACAGAGACCCTGAGAAAACATCAGACAAATTGTATTTACAAGAAACACAACTAAACCTGATTTTTAGAAATAGTGGATTTAATGTTATCAGGCCAAATGCTGAGTGACATTGACAGTGGAAAAGCCAAAGCCTGTAGACAGTGGAGTGTACTTTTGTGCTGTCAGTGAACACAGTGAAAAAAATCTATTTAAAAAAATGAACATAAACTCAAGAAAAAACTAATAAAGATCAGAGAGTCACTCACACCAGATGCACTTGGCAATTGATGCATTATCACTTTCTGCACATAGGGGGCGTTCTACTCTTATATAAGGTCATATAAGGTGACACAATATAACTACATATCTGCGCTTCCTCTAATTCATTTCACTCACTCACTCAGGCCCCTAACATGTTCAGACACACAATCACCTTTCTGGTCATTTTGTATCGACTACAGGTAAAAGGTAAGGGCCATGAAACTCAACATTATGTCTTTATTATCATAGAGTTTTAAAATTACTCTTTCATATTTCAATTATAGGTCAAGTTGAGGGTTCGGATGTGACCCAGGATGGACTGATTTGGGCAGAAGAAGGAAAAGAAGCCACGATGAGCTGCACCCACAAAAAAGGAGCTGGCTATTCTCAGATGAACTGGTATCGACAACTGCCCGGAGAAACTATGAGACGCATAGTTGATACATTGTACGGCAAAGATGACCACGACTTTGGAGATTTCAAAACAGAGAAATACTCCGCTCACCGGGACAATGCTGAACGTGGGACATTTACAGTGAAAGATGTAACGGCTGCAGATAAAGCCTTGTATTTCTGTGTTGTAAGTCAACACAGTGAATCAAACTCATGCAAAACCTCAACAAAAACCTCAACAAACATATCAAAACTCTGGGTGTACAGTAGGGGGACTATCAGACCACAACTGTCTGAATGAAGACACGCCCACCTACAATACAACTACTCTAACATATGGTTCTTCATTAACACAAGAGTCCGTCTCCAGCTCAGACAACATGGGCTCTTTTAATAATGGGTTTCTAAGGTTATTTCTGCTAATCTTATTTAATGGTAAGACTTTGAAAAAAGTATCAGCATTATTTTATGAAACTCAAAATATTATCTTATGGTGTCATAGTACTGTAATTGTTGTGTTTTTAATTTTTAATTAAAACAGAAGAGCCATATTAATACTTACAGTATACATGTGAGAATGCTTTTAATTGTACTGGAACAAAGTGTTTTCCTCTTAAGTTTGACTTTTCAAAAGATATAATACTTAGTTTTGAGTTGTTAATTGCTATGGTAACAGTCCCACATTCATAGCTAGATATCATATTCAAAAGATCAAATTCACAACATAAACGTAACTTGTATTTCTCTGTTTAGGTGTGTGTTTTTCCAGTGTGATTCAGAAGGACAGTTTGTGGGAATCTGAAGAAGGGAATGCCATACTCCACTGCAGCCACACTAAAGGATCTTCTTATTTCCAAATGTACTGGTACAGACAGAGACCTGGAGAAAACATGAGACAAATCGTATTTACAAGAACCACAGCTGAGCCTGATTTTGAGCCAGATTTTAGAAATGGTAGATTTAAAGTTACCAGGCCAAATGTTGAAAGTGGGACACTGACAGTGGAAAAGCTGCAGCCTGGAGACAGTGGAGTGTACTTTTGTGCTGTGAGTGAACACAGTGAGACAAACTCATTAAAAACATGAACAAAAACTTGACACAAAGTAATACAGAAGACACCTGCTGGATTTGGCAAATACTGTGGCTGTTGGTGGGAAATAAAACCACATGAGTGAAGAAAGAATACTGTGATACAATTAAACCCCTTGTTGAATTTTAACTATATATTGACATTAAAAATAAAGTACTAACGCGCATGTGCTGTATAAAGTACTATAAATATTATTCCTATATCAAATCATTTGCATAACGATATGTCTCAATTCAAACATGGCCACTAGAATTATAATATAAAGTGTTACAATAATGTGTTATTCAGCACCATGGACAGCAATAAAGGTGCACTATGTAGCTTTTCTGCTGAATGGTCCATCACCTGACCATCACCTCTCCATCACCTCTCCATGGTGATGGTATTGCTTTGAATGGAGGAATATTTCATGTATGGCATGAAACTTATCTTTCCATGGAGAAAAGCAGATGATGTCACCAGGTCAAGTTAATCTGGGGGGTAGTACAGACTGGTGCCAGGACAGTCTTTGGACCTCATAGTCTACACAGTTCTAGTCAGGAGCAAGCTGGACTACAGCACACCAAGTTCAGAGAGGTACAGCGCCTCTAACCTGATGCAGAAGAAGTCTGCTGCAGTGAAACCTGTAGAGGCAGAGGACAGTGGCATGTTCTTCTGTGTAATGAGTTCATGTACCACATCGACTGTGCTTTTCATTCAGATGTACCTTATCAAACCTGTTGAAAAGCTCTATAAGAAGTTTAACTGGCAAAAATACATTAACACTGTACCCAGCACCTGGAGACTGTTCCAGTCTAATAGAGTCCAGTCAGGCTACGCTTCTTTTGTAGGGAGTATTATACTTCTGATGACGTAGGCCAAGATAACAAGGACTGAGCTGACAGTGAGTGCCAACAGTACAGCACAGCAGTGAAATTTCTCTAACAAATACCAGATAGAGAATATCCGATAGGGCACAAAAGAGTAGACAGAGGTAGACTCTTCAATTCATTATATAGATATAGATATAGATAGATAGATAGATAGATAGATAGATTGATTCAAGTATTTTCAATTGCACATTGAAAATACTGAAAATACTCATTGGCCTTTGGTCTCAGTCAAAGCTCTCAATGTAGTTTAACAGGAGGACTGGTCAGGTAGGGTCAGCACTCAGCAGATCTGTGTCAGGGCTGTTTGAGGAGAGGAAGAGCCATAAATGTCCCTCCTCTGTGTCCTGCAGCGTCACAGTAGCCTCCAGGGGGAGCAAGAGATGCAAGAAGAGACGCCTTTCTCCACTCTGATGTTTCATTTGGAGAGTAAACGGTTTATTCCCTCAAAATGTTTCCTCTGGAAGGTCTTCTGCCACATTTGCTGCCACATTTGCTGGTCTAAAAAGCCTGTAGCATTTCAAATGTCTATAGCTAGCTCCTTAGCATTTTTTATTTGTCAAATAAAAATGCTTTAACTGATTTTGTTAAATGTTTAAATGTTTTGATGACAAAGATACAGATTTTTTTCAGCTATTTTCAAAAACTGACATAAAACCCAGGTACTAGTAATAATTTTTTCCTGCTTTTTTGGCATGTGATTTGTTATGTTTGCACCTGGCACATTCAGAGGAAATGAGACTCCTCCTATATCTTTGTCTTAACCTCTGAATGCTACACATTCCTCCTTGAGTTAGCATCATGTTCAGAGTTCTCTTCTCTTTAGCTACACTGCCTCTGTGCTTTTCAGGTAAGAATGGAAACACTTTTATTGTATTTAAGCAATCATTTTTTTAATCTATCTATCTATCTATCTATCTAGTGCATCTTTAAATGTAATTAAATTGGGTCAAATAATAATAACAATAATATGAATTCTTTTTTTTTTTCTTTTTCTGCAGATCAGTCTAAATATGCTGTCACCCAAACTCCCAAAGACATCATCACAGCCCCGATGAAGGACATAGTGATAAACTGTAGACATTCAAACTCAGACTTTGACATGATCCAGTGGTACAGACGGACTATTGGACGCACAGACCTGACCCTCATCGCTTATGCCAGATTTACCCGTTTAGTTGTAGAAAACACATTTGAATCCTTTTATAATGTCACTGGGAGTGGGTCCAGCCAATCGTCTCTGCATGTTTTAAATGTGAAAACAGCTTCAGACAGCGCTGTGTATTTCTGCTCTGCCAGTAGCCACAGTGACAAGAAAAACTCCACAACTTTAAGAAAAACCTGGTGTTCACTACAGCAACCACAGAAATACTGATTAATAACTGTGATCACACACCTGCTATAGGCTATTTGATATGTTGCTGTAATATCATATGCATTAAGACCATTAGGGGGCGCTGATTTGCTACAATAAACCAGCATTGGCAGAACCTCTAGAAAGTGATTTTCAACTGGAGACAATTT
Organism: Paratrypauchen microcephalus; assembly: GCA_036785185.1. Classification (NCBI taxonomy): domain Eukaryota; kingdom Metazoa; phylum Chordata; class Actinopteri; order Gobiiformes; family Gobiidae; genus Paratrypauchen; species Paratrypauchen microcephalus. Next base: position 1,233,034 of record JAVJIX010000010.1, read on the forward strand.
TGAAACAAATACATGTTATTTTTAACTCCAAAACACTACTGTATTTTTAACTCCAAAGCATGAAACTTACAGCATGTTTTTTCTATTACAATTTTATTTGCTAGGAATTTCATAGAGCATATTCATTATTTTTTAGAAGGGATAGACCTAACAAAAAAAGGAGGTGGTGTAATATTATATATCAAAGATAACCTAAAATGCAAACAGATTGACCTTCCTCAAAATGCCCATAGGGAAGGAATATGGCTTTTAATTAAAGAGACAGACGCCACCTTAAAAAAGTACAGTATCTCAAGACAAGACTCAGGACAGATCAATGGACTTTTAAAAGCCTTAGAAACAAGGTCACAGGTCATTTAAGAAAGGCAAAAGCAGATTTTTTCTTGGACATCATTAAACAGGCTAAAGGCAACAGTAAAATGATATGGATGTGCATTGATAAATTATCAGGAAAAGAGCGGACGGGAAATGGTTCTATCGGACTTAACATAAACTCCTGCACTGACAGAGCACTTTCATCTGGAGCACAAGCCACTGTAAAGAACAGCCTAACTGTAGCCACCATGTTCAACAACTATTTTATTTCTTCCATCTCAGAATTGTGCAATGTGTCAAACCCAGAGCTGCCTTCAACATCATTTGCAGCTTCTGTTGGGACCGTGGAGTGTGTTAACACAGGAGGCCCATCCTCCACCCAGGTGGAGGCACTGGTCCTTCATAGTGTGAATGAAGACAAGGTCAGCAAAATAATTTCATCACTCTCCAACTCAAGAGCAAAGGACTCATGGGGGCTTGACTCACTATTTTTAAAGAAATATAAAGATGTTGCATCATCATTAATCAATCATTACAAGAATGTGTATTTCCCTCCTCTTTTATAACTGCCATGGTGACGCCTATTTTTAAAGCAGGAAACGGTAAAGACATTAAGAACTACGGACTGATCAGCATCCTCCCAGTTGTCTCGAAAGTTCTTGATAAAATTGTTGCCGAACAGCTGATCGATCACCTCGACAATGGAAACATGTTACTTCCAATGCAATTTGGTTTCCGATCAAAACATTCCACTGACACAGCATGCTCCTCGAGGTGATCAAATCCAGTCTTGACAAAGGAGGGGTGGTTGGGGCTGTTTTCCTGGATCTCCGTAAGGCATTTGAAACTGTAAACCACCAAAATGCAAAACTTCCATTTGTCAGTAAATACTATGAACTGGTTTCAATCATACCTAGCGGACCGTTATCAGTGCGTAAAAATAAAAGATAAAACCTCACCATTCACATCCTGTACAACAGGTGTGCCCCAAGGGTCCATTCTGGGGCCATTGCTCTTTAGTCTTTACATTAATGACCTGTCCTCCATCTGCAGCGATGTAAAAGTCTTAATGTATGCCGATGATACGGTCCTTTTTGTGCATGGTTCTGATGCTAATTCTGTTGCCGCTAAACTATCCACCACAATGGCAAAAGCACTAGAGTGGCTCAACAACTCCTGACTTGCGTTGAACACTGAGAAAATGAGTTGTTAATTGCTTTGGTAACAGTCTCAAACTTCCATCGCTCTAAAACCTGTGGACTGATGTCATATTCCAAAGATAAAATCCACAACATATTTCTTTGTTTAGGTGTGTGTTTTTCCAATGTGATTCAGAAGGACATTTTGTGGGAATCTGAAAAAGCGAATGCCACACTCCACTGCAGCCACACTAAAGGATATCCATCCATCCATCCATCCATTCATTTTCTTCCGCTTATCCGGGGCCGGGTCGCGGGGGCAACAGTCTAAGCAGGGACTCCCAGACTTCCTTCACCCCGGACACTTCCTCCAGCTCCTCCGGGGGGATCCCAAGGCGTTCCCAGGAGACATAGTGTCACTACAGGATTTTTTTATTTTTTTTTTTATCAAATGTACTGGTACAGACAGAGACCCTGAGAAAACATCAGACAAATTGTATTTACAAGAACCACAACTAAACCTGATTTTTAGAAATAGTGGATTTAATGTTATCAGGCCAAATGCTGAGTGACATTGACAGTGGAAAAGCCAAAGCCTGTAGACAGTGGAGTGTACTTTTGTGCTGTCAGTGAACACAGTGAAAAAAATCTATTTAAAAAATGAACATAAACTCAAGAAAAAACTAATAAAGATCAGAGAGTCACTCACACCAGATGCACTTGGCAATTGATGCATTATCACTTTCTGCACATAGGGGGCGATCTACTCTCAGTCTGGGAAGGTCATATAAGGTGACACAATATAACTACATATCTGCGCTTCCTCTAATTCATTTCACTCACTCAGTCCCCTAACATGTTCAGACACACAATCACCTTTCTGGTCATTTTGTATCGACTACAGGTAAAAGGTAAGGTCCATGAAACTCAACATTATGTCTTTATTATCATAGAGTTTTAAAATTACTCTTTCATATTTCAATTATAGGTCAAGTTGAGGGTTCGGATGTGACCCAGGATGGACTGATTTGGGCAGAAGAAGGAAAAGAAGCCACGATGAGCTGCACCCACAAAAAAGGAGCTAGCTATTCTCAGATGAACTGGTATCGACAACTGCCCGGAGAAACTATGAGACGCATAGTTGATACATTGTACGGCAAAGATGACCACGACTTTGGAGATTTCAAAACAGAGAAATACTCCGCTCACCGGGACAATGCTGAACGTGGGACATTTACAGTGAAAGATGTAACAGCAGCAGATAAAGCCTTGTATTTCTGTGTTGTAAGTCAACACAGTGAATCAAACTCATGCAAAACCTCAACAAAAACCTCAACAAACATATCAAAACTCTGGGTGTACAGTAGGGGGACTATCAGACCACAACTGTCTGAATGAAGACACGCCCACCTACAATACAACTACTCTAACATATGGTTCTTCATTAACACAAGAGTCTGTCTCCAGCTCAGACAACATGGGCTCTTTTAATAATGGGTTTCTAAGGTTATTTCTGCTAATCATATTTAATGGTAAGACTTTGAAAAAAGTATCAGCATTATTTTATGAAACTCAAAATATTATCTTAAGGTGTCATAGACGTATGTACTGTAATTGTTATGTTTTTAACTTTTATTTAAAACAGAAGAGCCATATTAATACTTACAGTATACATGTGAGAATGCTTTTAATTGTACTGGAACAAAGTGTTTTCCTCTTAAGTTTGACTTTTCAAAAGATATAATACTTAGTTTTGAGTTGTTAATTGCTATGGTAACAGTCCCACATTCATAGCTAGATATCATATTCAAAAGATCAAATTCACAGCATAAACGTAACTTGTATTTCTCTGTTTAGGTGTGTGTTTTTCCAGTGTGATTCAGAAGGACAGTTTGTGGGAATCTGAAGAAGGGAATGCCATACTCCACTGCAGCCACACTAAAGGATCTTCTTATTTCCAAATGTACTGGTACAGACAGAGACCTGGAGAACACATGAGACAAATCGTATTTACAAGAACCACAGCTGAGCCTGATTTTGAGCCAGATTTTAGAAATGGTAGATTTAAAGTTACCAGGCCAAATGCTGAAAGTGGGACACTGACAGTGGAAAAGCTGCAGCCTGGAGACAGTGGAGTGTACTTTTGTGCTGTGAGTGAACACAGTGAGACAAACTCATTAAAAACATGAACAAAAACTCAACACAAAGTAATACAGAAGACACCTGCTGGATTTGGCAAATACTGTGGCTGTTGGTGGGAAATAAAACCACATGAGTGAAGAAAGAATTCTGTGATACAATTAAACCCCTTGTTGAATTTTAACTATATATTGACAATAAAAATAAAGTACTAACGCGCATGTGCTGTATAAAGTACTATAAATATTATTCCTATATCAAATCATTTGCATAACGATATGTCTCAATTCAAACATGGCCACTAGAATTATAATATAAAGTGTTACAATAATGTGTTATTCAGCACCATGGACAGCAATAAAGGTGCACTATGTAGCTTTTCTGCTGAATGGTCCATCACCTGCTTGTCTCCATGGTGATGGTATTGCTTTGAATGGAGGAATATTTCATGTATGGCATTAAATTTATCTTTCCATGGAGAAAAGCAGATGATGTCACCAGGTCAAGTTAATCTGGGGGGTAGTACAGACTGGTGCCAGGACAGTCTTTGGACCTCATAGTCTACACAGTTCTAGTCAGGAGCAAGCTGGACTACAGCACACCAAGTTCAGAGAGGTACAGCGCCTCTAACCTGATGCAGAAGAAGTCTGCTGCAGTGAAACCTGTAGAGGCAGAGGACAGTGGCATGTTCTTCTGTGTAATGAGTTCATGTACTACATCGACTGTGTTTTTCATTCAGATGTACCTTATCAAACCTGTTGAAAAGCTCTATAAGAAGTTTAACTGGCAAAAATACATTAACACTGTACCCAGCACCTGGAGACTGTTCCAGTCTAATAGAGTCCAGTCAGGCTACGCTTCTCTTGTAGGGAGTATTATACTTCTGATGACGTAGGCCAAGATAACAAGGACTGAGCTGACAGTGAGTGCCAACAGTACAGCACAGCAGTGAAATTTCTCTAACAAATACCAGATAGAGAATATCCGATAGGGCACAAAAGAGTAGACAGAGGTAGACTCTTCAATTCATTATATAGATATAGATATAGATATAGATAGATAGATGGATAGATAGATAGATAGATAGATTCAAGTATTTTCAATTGCACGTCTCATTGGCCTTTGGTCTCAGTCAAAGCTCTCAATGTAGTTTAACAGGAGGACTGGTCAGGTAGGGTCAGCACTCAGCAGATCTGTGTCAGGGCAGTTTGAGGAGAGGAAGAGCCATAAATGTCCCTCCTCTGTGTCCTGCAGCGTCACAGTAGCCTCCAGGGGGAGCAAGAGATGCAAGAAGAGACGCCTTTCTCCACTCTGATGTTTCATTTGGAGAGTAAACGGTTTATTCCCTCAAAATGTTTCCTCTGGAAGGTCTTCTGCCACATTTGCTGCCACATTTGCTGTTCTAAAAAGCCGGTAGCATTTCAAATGTCTATAGCTAGCTCCTTAGCATTTTTTATTTGTCAAATAAAAATGCTTTAACTGATTTTGTTAAATGTTTTGATGACAAAGATACAGATTTTTTCAGCTATTTTCAAAAACTGACATAAAACCCAGGTACTAGTAATAATTTTTTTCTGCTTTTTTGGCATGTGATTTGTTATGTTTGCACCTGGCACATTCAGAGGAAATGAGACTCCTCCTATATCTTTGTCTTAACCTCTGAATGCTACACATTCCTCCCTGAGTTAGCATCATGTTCAGAGTTCTCTTCTCTTTAGCTACACTGCCTCTGTGCTTTTCAGGTAAGAATGGAAACACTTTTATTGTATTTAAGCAATCATTTTTTTAATCTATCTATCTATCTATCTAGTGCATCTTTAAATGTAATTAAATTGGGTCAAATAATAATAACAATAATATGAATTCTTTTTTTTTTTCTTTTTCTGCAGATCAGTCTAAATATGCTGTCACCCAAACTCCCAAAGACATCATCACAGCCCCGATGAAGGACATAGTGATAAACTGCAGACATTCAAACTCAGACTTTGATATGATCCAGTGGTACAGACGGACTATTGGACGCACAGACCTGACCCTCATCGCTTATGCCAGATTTACCCGTTTAGTTGTAGAAAACACATTTGAATCCTTTTATAATGTCACTGGGAGTGGGTCCAGCCAATCGTCTCTGCATGTTTTAAATGTGAAAACAGCTTCAGACAGCGCTGTGTATTTCTGCTCTGCCAGTAGCCACAGTGACAAGAAAAACTTCACAACTTTAACAAAAACCTGGTGTTCACTACAGCAACCACAGAAATACTGATTAATAACTGTGATCACACACCTGCTATAGGCTATTTGATATGTTGCTGTAATATCATATGCATTAAGACCATTAGGGGGCGCTGATTTGCTACAATAAAACAGCATTGGCAGAACCTCTAGAAAGTGATTTTCAACTGGAGACAATTTTGAAACAAATGCATGTTATTTTTAACTCCAAAACACTACTGTATTTTTAACTCCAAACTTACAGCATGTTTTTTCCATTACAATTTTATTTGCTAGGAATTTCATAGAGCATATTCATTATTTTTTAGAAGGGATAGACCTAACAAAAAAGGAGGTGGTGTAATATTATATATCAAAGATAACTTAAAATGCAAACAGATTGACCTTCCTCAAAATGCCCATAGGGAAGGAATATGGCTTTTAATTAAAGAGACAGACGCCGCCTTAAAAAAGTATCTCAAGACAAGACTCAGGACAGATCAATGGACTTTTAAAAGCCTTAGAAACAAGGTCACAGGTCATTTAAGAAAGGCAAAAGCGGATTTTTTCTTGGACATCATTAAACAGGCTAAAGGCAACAGTAAAATATATATATATATAAATATGGAAGTGCATTGATAAATTATCAGGGAAAGAGCGGACGGGAAATGGTTCTATCGGACTTAACATAAACTCCTGCACTGACAGAGCACTTTCATCTGGAGCACAAGCCACTGTAAAGAACAGCCTAACTGTAGCCACCATGTTCAACAACTATTTTATTTCTTCCATCTCAGAATTGTGCAATGTGTTAAACCCAGAGCTGCCTTCAACATCATTTGCAGCTTCTGTTGGGACCGTGGAGTGTGTTAACACAGGAGGCCCATCCTCCACCCAGGTGGAGGCACTGGTCCTTCATAGTGTGAATGAAGACAAGGTCAGCAAAATAATTTCATCACTCTCCAACTCAAGAGCAAAGGACTCATGGGGGCTTGACTCACTCTTTTTAAAGAAATATAAGGATGTTGCATCATCATTAATCAATCATTACAAGAATGTGTATTTCCCTCCTCTTTTATAACTGCCATGGTGACGCCTAAAAGGCAGGAAACGGTAAAGACATTAAGAACTACGGACTGATCAGCATCCTCCCAGTTGTCTTGAAAGTTCTTGATAAAATTGTTGCCGAACAGCTGATCGATCACCTCGACAATGGAAACATGTTACTTCCAATGCAATTTGGTTTCCGATCAAAAGATTCCACTGACACAGCATGCTCCTCGAGGTGATCAAATCCAGTCTTGACAAAGGAGGGGTGGTTGGGGCTGTTTTCCTGGATCTCCGTAAGGCATTTGAAACTGTAAACCACTCTGTGCTTTTGACCAAAATGCAAAACTTCCATTTGTCAGTAAATACTATGAGCTGGTTTCAATCATACCTAGCGGACCGTTATCAGTGCGTAAAAATAAAAGATAAAACCTCACCGTTCACATCCTGTACAACAGGTGTGCCCCAAGGGTCCATTCTGGGGCCATTGCTCTTTAGTCTTTACATTAATGACCTGCCCTCCATCTGCAGCGATGTAGAAGTCTTAATGTATGCCGATGATACGGTCCTTTTTGTGCATGGTTCTGTTGCTAATTCTGTTGCCGCTAAACTATCCACCACAATGGCAAAAGCACTAGAGTGGCTCAACAACTCCTGATTTGCGTTGAACACTGCGAAAATGGTCACTATGTATTTCTCAAACAAAAAAACTCAAAATGTCCTCCCAAATATTTATGTAGATAATCGCATGATCAAAAACGTTGAAGAGGTTAAATATCTAGGTGACATATTGGACCCTTCACTCAACTTTAAAAATCACATTAAAAAAGATCTATAATGTCTTGAAGTTTAACATTGCAAACGTTCAGCACGTTAGGAATGCGTTATCACTAGAAGCTGCAAAGTCTTACCTTGATGCCTTGATCATGTCTCATATTTTGTACTGCATATCATCATGGTCTCAGGCTAACCTAACAGCTCTAAAATCTCTTAGATCTTTACATAATCAGGCCCTGAAAATTCTCAATAAAAAGCCATCATTGCCATGTTCTGGAAAAATATAAAATCTGATAGCCGTCTTGTCCACAAAATTCTACATGATGCCGCCCCACCTCCTCTTAAGACCTACATCCAGTCTTGCTCTCAACTCACAAGTAGAGTGTTAAGGTCTGTGTCCCATGGCATGAAATTTTCACTTTCTGAGGTTTTTGATCGTTAATGTGAGCTCCCCTACCCTGTTTAGGCCCCCCCATGGTTAAAAGTTGCAAAATGTCTAAACTGAGCATTTGTGATCCTTTTCTGCGTTTGAAAAAAAGACAGCCCAAACGGGTGATTCTGAACAAGGGAAATTTCTGACGTCACACTCGCGGAAAGGTTTCCACCCCCCCTCTGGATGTCTACCCACCGTTTCTGGAAATCATGCCCAGAGAGTTTGGACGACGAATGAGCTACGCAATGTGAAATGCGTTTTTTTATTTGCCTGGAAGCACGTGAGAGTGTTTCCAGGCTTGGATGTCCTTTATCCAAGCCTCCGAACCTCTGAAACAGCAGTAGTTTTCTGTGGAAATGTGTTGTTTTTAATGCAACTCGTCTAATATCTTCCTCCACGCTTACACACACGGAAGTGGGACCAGCGCACCACTAATCCAGGAACCAGCGGCGCATTTGGCCACACCCCCACAGGCATTGGCCTGTCTCTGTCCTCCTCATTTGCATTCAAACAACGACGCCCATAATAAAGTGTTTCAGAGACATATTGATGAATCTGACTGTCTTCATGAGGCTTTCTCATGCACTCAGGCTTTTGAAAAAGGATTTTGAAAAAGGATTCATTTACAGTATTAGGGAACCATTAAGGCGCCATATAAACGCATCAAGAAGTACCATGTCATGGAATCTTTAAGGTCTGTGTCTAGAGGCGACTTCAATGTTCCTAAAAGAAAGTCGGCCTTCTCTCAATCTGCCTTTTCCTATAAAGCCATCAAGGAATGGAATGGGCTTCCAGACAATCTAAAGAACATGACTGATTTTTACAGCTTTTCACGGGCCGTCAAAAATTGGATTCTGGAGCACCAAACATGCTCACACTAGCAATACCAGGCGGGTATTTTGCCATCAGGTGTTACCCTTGTGGGTATCACCTGATGGCCCCCAGATTACCAGACCAATAGTGTTACAATATCTTACTACATTACACATCGCACTTTTAACTTGTTACATTACACATCACACTTTTAACTTGTTACATTACACATCGCACTTTTAACAATATCATATTACATTACACATCGCACTTTTAACTTGTAAATAGTTATTTTATTGTATATTTGTATATTGTATTTTCATTGTATATTTGTATATTGTATTTTCATTGTATATTTGTATATTGTATTTTCATTGTATATTTGTATATTGTATAGTTGTGTTGTCTTGCCTTCCCAGGACTACAGATGGAAATGAGCTATGAGCTACAACAATCTGGTACAAACATCTCTGCCACTGTGCTTAATGTACCGGTAATTGTACACTGTCCTAATAAGCCAATAAATGAAATGAAATATTGTAAGTAGTCTTGCCTCTCTACAAATCTGACCTGTAACTTGGTCTAGAGGTTTTGCTTGTTTCTATGAAGATAGAAACTATAATAACTTTATGCTATACTATGGAACATTCAAAGCAAAGCAATGACATGAGCCAAGCAAGTTACGTAGTGCACATTTAAGTAAAACAACATATTTATATGCATACTGCTCACTGAACAAGAACCAATAAGAATAGCAGTGCTTCCGGTACCTCCCACTTTTTTAAATCCCACATTGCACTGAACAGTGTTATACAACATACAACACAGATAACACTGGTCTACAAGCAAAATGCTTCCGGAACAATAGTAGTGAAATTTTTCTTGGTTTAGGTCACTAATAAAGAAAAGTCAGAAGTGCTGATTGGCCACAGTTTCCAAAATAGTATTGGTCAAAATAGGAAATTTATGCAAAATAAGGCAAAAAGGGTAGTTTATCAGAAGGTACAGTGTGTCTACAAGCAACAGTTCTATCTCAAAGCCTGTCTGCACATTCACATACATTATATATATATATATATACATTATATATATATATATATATATATATATATATATATATATATATATATATATATATATATATATATATATATATATATATATATATATATATATATATATATATATATATATATCTTGAATACATTAGCTATAAATGAAATTTAGCCACTTTTATCTTGGAAGCAGATCGAGTCCAAAAATGTGTAGACTAGTGTAACTAATCATGGAACTTCATATCATTTTAATAGCCTTTAAGATTATATTGTTATATAAACTGAACCATTGAGGGATCAGACATGTAAAAATAATTTGTGGAATTCTCACACCTGGAAATGTGGATTTCAATGCAACAAAATATCAGAAATGTCAAGGTTTTAATACTGCGTTAGATTAAATTTGGGGGAAGCCAGATGCTGTAGCAGTAGTGCTGTAGCATTAATAGAATAAGGTAGATTACACAATGTTATTATGTTATTGTAATTATGTCAACACCAAACAGCAATTGTTTACCTTTTAATGCATTAAGGATAAAAGTATCTGTAAACACCCACATAAAATCTAAAATCTATATTGATTTGTATCCTGTAGATGGGGCTGCAACTCAAGCACTTAGCATCAACACTATATGATCACAATCTCAATATGACCTTACTATCTGGAGCATTTTTGGCTTACAAACATATTAAAAACATGGAAATTAATAGTGGGATGTAATTTGATTGGGCAACATATTTTTAACAGAGATTTTTCTGTATTAAGCTACCACAGAGCAGTGTATGGTTATCAAAAGAGCAAAGGATATACTTTATTGATCCTGAGGGAAATTCAAGTTTTGCTGCAGCAACATTTCCACTGTGCTTAGTCCCTTAGAGTATGGAAGGTCTTGGCATATTTCTTCTAGTGCACCTTTAACTCCTCCCACACAGTCTGTCACATTTGCTGTCACATATGATGTAAAAAGCCTGTAGCATCTCAAATGTCCATGGCTAGCTCCTTAGCTAACCTCTTCCACTGTCTCCATGGTTGAAATCCCATGATACAATGTTAAAAACTGAACTGAAAAAGTAACTGGTCAGTGTGTGAGCCAGGCCAACCTCTCAGACTGAAATAAAACTAGAATCAAAACTAGATTCTCATTTGAACATGTATCAGTACTAAAAAAGTCACATCAACAGGACAGAAATTAACTGATCTTGAGCTATATGAGAACAAGTATGAGACGATATAGATTATACGCCCATGAACCACAATAGAACATTCCCGGATGACTGAAGGATTACACACATATAAAGGCACATGGCAATATAAATTAAATTACATTCTCTTGTCTATAGAAAGAGTTTGTTTATTATTATCATCATGGTATCGGTATAGGTATTGAGTCTGTTCCTTAGTATCAAAATTGAGTTTGGAATGTTAGTATTGTCACAATACTACAGCAGTAACACAGTTAAAACATGATATATTGATGCAGAATAATGAGTAACTGCTATCCAAGTCTCGTAAAGTCATAATTTTATGTAATACCAATAACCAATAACAATATCTCCAAAGAGACAAGCAGGTGACATATACCCTCCAGTAGAAAAGTTACATAGTGCACCTTTAACTCCTCCCACAGTTATGAAATTCAGACCCACTCACACAAACACGTCTTATGCTTTTAGTCAGCGCCACACACATAACCAGAATGAGGCTCTTCTGGGTTATGTGTTGTATTGCAGGTATTTCTAAAACATTATCTAATTTTTATGTGTATGGAATTATCATTTTAAATCTATTTCCAGGTTGCTGCGTGTGTTTTGACATCTACCAACCCAAAGACCTTTTCGGTTTTCCTGAACAAAAAGTAGAGATGTCGTGTTCTTATAATAAAAGTGACCACAGGGTGATGCTCTGGTACCAAAATCCAAGAGTAGCCGAATTACTTCATGTTGGATATCTGCACTATAATTACATGTCTGTAGATGCACAGTTTGAGAAAAGACAGTTTAGCCTATCAGGAGATTTGAGAGGCAATGGTTTACAGGAATCCTTCTTGTCAATCAAAAAGGCTGGACCAGAGCATACTGCGATTTACTATTGTGCGGCTCGGTCATCAGACACACAGTAACAGCAACTACAGAATCTACAGTCTAAAACTATAGTCTAAAATTATGCACAAATATATATGTCAAAGCTCCACCTACACGCAGCTGCCATGCCAACAAATCATCATTACTTGCTGTTCAAACTGAGCAGAAATTAGCAGTCCGACCTGACTTGAACTTCAGTAAAATAAACTTTGTCCAGTTGACAAATAGAATTTCTCCCTTTACCAACTTCAGTACGATTTACAATGATCTTTTCTTGTCTATTCTTCCTTATGACAGGTAATGATTTTTTTGTAATGGGTGATTATAAGCTGTTATGTTTTTTGTGAGATGGAAACGATTTTTAAAAATATTGTTTATTGTATTTTCAGGTTGCTGTCTCGGTCTTAAAGTCCACCAATCCCATTCAAATTTAATCAAGAAACCCAATGAAACAGTACATGTATATTGCACTCATGAGAAAACGGACTACAGGCTAATGCTCTGGTACCAGCAACCATTTGGAGACAAAGCCATGAAGTTAATTGGATATTTGTATTTTAAAGAAGTCACTATGGAAACGCAATACAACACTTTATTTAACATTAGTGGTGATTTGCGGGGAACTACAGCCAAAAATGGGTCACTGTCAGTCCAGTTAGAAGGACCGGAGCAGAGTGGAGTCTATTTCTGTGCAGCCAGTGAAGCACATCAATACAAAGACAGCAACAAAGTGAACAAAAACTATAGATTTGATATCAGTGGTTTTCAATGAAAGAGAGAGAGAGTTGAGGGAGAGAGGGAGGGAGAGAGAGAGAGAGAGAGATAGATGGTGGTGGAAAGAGAGAGAGGATGACACCTGCTTTTGTGGGTTTCTTCTTGTTTAGGGATTATTAAAAGTATTCTCACATATTTATTGTCTGTATTAAATTTCACATGAATTGTGTTCCCATCAAAAAGGGGTTCCTGTATAGTTCTAAGGTGTAGACTCAGGACTTAGGCACATGAACGCTCTACTCATTTTTGAAGTCTTATCATTTAAAACATTATCCTATAAACAGTTGAAATAGTCCAGGGTTGGTGTCTTAAGAAGGCCTGTTGTGAGACAAGATGGTCACATCCTCACTAAGTAAATATAACAAACACCAGACACAAACACTGACAGAAAAGGAACTGTCCCCAGTGGAGATGTAAAATTCCACAATAATTATGTATGGAACATAAATTGTATTGTAATGTGTATCGAAAGATACACTAAATAAATAAACAAAAGACAGAGCTTTGGATTTTGAGCTTTGGAGTTGTAGACATACTAATAATAAAGCGTTACTTAAATATGTGTGAATGAAACAAAACATAACTCCAGGCATGTTTTTGATGAGGTAACAAAGTTCTAAACTGGTTTAAGATCACACCATGTGTAATGTGGGACCTTTAAAGCTTCAGAAGAGCAAAACAAGAGGAGTCAGTTGAGATACCACTACAACTGGTGAATTGGTTATTGAAGGATTTGCCCAGATATCGGTATCAGTTTGTTACTGAACATTTTGCAGATATTTGGCATAGATATTTTTTTTGGCGTTGCCCCAGTCTCTGTGTGCCCATGTCTCATTCCCAGTTTGTCTCTGTGGCAGATAGCTAAAGAACCCATGAGCAGACACAGGTCAGTGGGGAATTGGTAGGTATTTATTACAGAAAAACTTCCAGGAACCTTACAGATCAGAGCAGGAAGAAGGAGGACTGAGCAGGACACTGGAGCAGGTTGGAGAAAGAGACTCGACAAGGAGACTGGAGCGAGTCAGAGCTGGAGACTGGAGCAGGTGACTGAAGCTCAAAGATCTGAGGCCAAAGGGTAAGTAATGCAAGGTAGGTATATCAAATGTAACTAAAATGTAGCACTGATTGAAAGAGTATTACGATCTGCTTAAGTGGCTCATAAATCCTGTTGATTACAGAATGGGCCAGCTGAGTTCGGCTCCAGCACTCCTGTCTCTACTCCTGAAACACAAAAAAGGGGAGGGGGAGGAGGTGGCCACTCAGGGAGTGGCAGATGAGGTCAGAGGAGCTGGAGGGGCTGTGACAGACTCAGTACATCAGGTCTGTCTTTTTGAGCTGACTAAATGAGTGTAAAATATGTGAGAAGTTCAGTTGTACACTTCATTAGGCCTATAACTTAACATGAATTTGGTCTGTACCATAGATTTTAAAAGCTTTATATCAGTATCTACAAATATCGGCCACAACAGCAAGACAACTATCAGATATCGCATCGGCTCAAAAAATCCATACTGGACCATCTCTAGAATCGTTAAGTTAATTCAAAGAAAGTTTTATATTTTTCTACATGTTTTCTGAGATGTTATTTTGCACAATGAGAGAAGAGAAGCCAAATAAAACCTTTTTTAAAACCATGCATATAATTAATTTTTCCTCGGTTAAATTACAAAACGTCAAGACAAAGAGGAAAGGTAGTATTTGACCCAAAGACTGTAGGATTAGTTAAAATGCAATGCAAAATGAACAGCTGATGATATCTTAAGTTCATCCAATGTATTTGTCTAACCCACTGATCATGTGACCACACCTTTACTATAAGCTGTATTCACCACTACAGCTCTGAATCCACAACATGCTGTTCCTCGGTCTGTCTCTGTCTCTACTGTTCAAACTAGGTCAGTCTTTCTGATGTTTTTTGTTCATTATTTTTATTTAACTTGAATCTAATCATTTTCTGTACCCCAGGTCTCTCCATCACAGTTATCCAACCAGTGAGACATACAGCTCTGGAAAAATAAGAGACCACTGGGGGCATTTTTTTCCTGAAATCAGCATCTCTACATTTATTACAGCCATTCCATTCCAGCGTCTGTTGAATTCCAACACAAACACAAAGCTGAGCTACCAGGAGTGCAATAAAGTCACCCAAGAACAATGTGAAAGACTTGTGGAGAGCATGCCAAGGCGGATGAAAGCTGTGATTAAAAATAAGGGTTATTGCACCAAATATTGATTTCTGAACTCTTCTTAAGCGTAAACATTAGTATTATGTTGTTTTAAAATGAATTTGATCTTGAGGACAGAGTCTGATCAAGTTCAACTGTTTGTATATATATATTTATAGTATAAATCGGCCACATCACTGCACCAAAACACTGAAGCTGCTTCAGAGGAGGAGAGGAGAGAGTACAAGATTAACTGTTTGTTAGATAGACAAACTATATTTATAATAACATTTTAAATCAAGAATCAATATTTTTTAATGAATAAAAACCATATGCCGATATGTTTGATGTATAGGCTATGTAGAACTTGTAGAAAAACAATCCCCATTTGGTCTATAATTTGTCAGAAAGAGAGAATGAGAGAGAGAGAGAAAGTAAGAGAGAGAGAGAGAGAGAGAGGAGAGAGAGTGAGGGGGAGCTACGTTTATCCTCAAGTAAACTTCAGATGTCTGTGATGAGATGAGGCATTTTCAACATGAAGTCCACTAAACTTATTATTCCGTTTATCACCATATTCATGATTACAGGTATGAAAACATTTCAAAATGACACCAATTTTCTTTAATCTCTTAAACAATGAAACATTTGTATTCCTTTCTTTTGCAGCGGTGAGTCTAAAGGAACACAAGGTCCTCCAGACTCCTCCTGATGTGTTTTTTGAACCTGGGTCTGAACTAAAACTGACCTTGTCTCATCAAATCAACAACTACGATACAATTTTATGGTACCAGAAATTAACTGGAGACACCTCACTCAAACTTATAGGATACATGTGGTACAGAAGGTCTATTGTTGAAAATACATTTAAGGACATATTCTCTGTCAGTGGAGATGGGGAGAGGTCGGCTCATCTTCATTTCTCAAACGTGACTCCCTCAGACAGTGGAGTGTATTTTGGTGCTGCGTGGCGCACAGTTATTGTTATCAAGGAAATGCTTTCACAAAAACACCTGGAATGATAAAAGCCACATTTTTCATAAAGCCAAGAAAGAATGCTGTTACCTCCTCAAAAACATACTTGGAGTTGAGTTTTGTTTCATTCACACATGTTTTAATCTGTCTACAACTCCAAAGCTCAAAATGCTCTTTTCCACCTTGTGATGTTATGTAGTTAACAGATCCTTTTAGATTTTGTTCAGTTGAGATTGCCAATTACAGGGCGGAAATCATCAACATCGTGGAGCACTTCCTGTATTACCACATCACATCACAAGGTTTTAAGTTTGAGAGAAGAACACAGCCTAAATATGC
This sequence comes from Paratrypauchen microcephalus, assembly GCA_036785185.1. NCBI lineage: Eukaryota > Metazoa > Chordata > Actinopteri > Gobiiformes > Gobiidae > Paratrypauchen > Paratrypauchen microcephalus. The sequence continues at coordinate 1,249,295 of JAVJIX010000010.1, forward strand.
AGGATTTGTGTTAAAACATAACTCCAGGTTTGTTTGTGATAAAGAAGTATTATAACAAGGATCAGAAAATAGACAAAGACAAAAACTAGCATTAGACCCACACACTATAGGATGTACAGTGGTACCTCACCTTACGAAAGACCCAACAAACGAAAATTTCAAGTTACGAAACGCCTTCACGTTAAATTTTGGTCTCTAGATACGAAAGAAAATTCAAGTTACGAAACGCGAAATCTCAAAAATTCAAATAATGTGCGCTCAGCCACACACATTATACGCTTTTCTCAGACTGAATTTAAACTTTTCTCACATTTGTCTCTCGTTTAAACACTCAAACTTTCATAGATTTTCAACAAAATTATTAATAGTGAAGTGTGGGGGGAAGGGGGAGGGGGGAGAAAACTGCGCGCGGACACGTGTGATAGCGCAGCATGACCCGGCGCGGGGCTGCCAGCAGGTCTAGACCTGGACTAAACCAGGACTGGACCAGGACTAAACCTGGACTAAACCAGGACTAAACCTGGACTAAACCTGGACTAAACCAGGACTAGACCTGGACTAAACCAGGACTAGACTAGGTGGATTAAAGCGCTGTGCGCGGGTCTATTTCCTGGTTTCGTTTCGAGTCACGGCTGAGGCGAGCAGCGAGGGGGACCGCACGCAGTCTGAGTGCATGAACCAACGCATGCAAGAGCCGTGGTGGTCTAGACCTGGTCTAGAGGAGGTCTAGAGGAGGCACGGTTTGAGCATGGGTCTCGTTCATGCGCTCAGACTGCGTGCGGTCCCCCTCGCTGCTCGCCTCAGCCGTGACTCGAAACGAAACCAGGAAATAGACCCGCGCACGGCGCTTTAATCCACCTGGTCTAGTCCTGGTTTAGTCCAGGTTTAGTCCAGGTTTAGACCTTGGTCTAGACCTGGTATAGTCCACGTTTAGTCCTGGGTCTACAGTCTCTACGCAGAACACAATGTTAGACTATAAAAAAAGTTACACTATAAAAAAAAAAACTTGGATCGGGGCCTTGGAACGAATCAGGCTTTTTCCATTGAAATAGCTACTCAACTTACGAAAAATTCATGTTACGAAACCACTTCTGGAACGAATTAATTTCGTAAGGTGAGGTACCACTGTATATTAAAATGCAATGCAAAATGAACAGCTGACGATAACTTCTCATCATCTAATTTGTCCAACCCACTGATCATGTGACCACACCTTTACTATAAGCTGTATTCACCACTACAGCTCTGAATCCACAACATGCTGTTCCTCGGTCTGTCTCTGTCTCTACTGTTCAAACTAGGTCAGTCTTTCTGATGTATTTTGTTTATTATTTTTATTGAACTTGAATCTAATCATTTTCTGTACTCCAGGTCTCTCCATCACAGTTATCCAACCAGTGAGACATATATTTGCTGACCCTGGCTCCTCCATAAGGACTGACTGCAGTGTGGAGGGATATTTAATGGAAGATGTTTGGATGTACTGGTTCAGACAGAGGGCCTATGCAGAGATAGAGTATGTTTGCTATGAAGGCGATAAAAGAAGACATAATTTTGAGTGTTTACTTGATGGAGCCAAGAATAACTTTTCTGTAGTGATCAGTAATTTGGTCCCAGATGACACTGGGACGTATTACTGCGCTGCCTCTCACAGCGGCACATTCAACCACATCACTGTACCAAAACACTGAGGTTGCTTCAGAGGAGAGGACAGAACTGTTTGCTAGTCAAAATAAATGTATAATAAAAATCAAATCAACAACAATGTTTCTTATTTTCCCTTTGCCTCATGTCAATACGTTTAGTATGTAAGCTATGTAGAATGTAACCCTCATTTCATATACATAATCGCTCAGTGGCTTTGCATGTATAATTACAAAGACAAGTACCTTGTCTTTTTGGCAATGGACAGCCCCTTCACATTCACATGCTGTTTTCTAATTAAACACATGATAATCATGTGGTCCCACACTGACCTCTACAGGCATCATGTGTCACTGCACTGCAAAAGACCAACATTTTGGATCCTTAAAATTACATTTATTGATATCGTGAATTCATGCCACAGTCTTGAAGTTATTCAAAACATAGAAAAAAAAAATTCCAAAAATAATATTTTCACTAAAGTCTTAAACCACTACGCCATATTAAATAACCACAGTACACTGGTGATAAAAGGAGAAGTTCAATTTGTCAGTACACTGGTCTTTTTCAGTCAACATAACAGTTAAAGCACTGCTTTATTATAATATTATAAATAGTAATATGTAATAAAAACACCAAAAAAGTTTGCTCAACAAAATACAAAAGACTGAGTCAGAAAGACTCCACACAGTGGAGTAACCGCAGCTTTGTCCCTTCACACGCGTCATGTGACGTATGTCATGTATGTACTGTACACATACATGTCATGTCCTATATCTTCTTCCTGTTCTTTAAAAAGCCCCTCTCTTTGTGTAAACTCAGTGAGATCTATAGATATGAGCCCAGCTGCTGCTCAGAGGAGGCGCTGAGAGCAGAGCTTTTTGTATGAAGTGTTTTCATGGTGGGGACAGGGGGCACCGTGATACATTCCTATAGAGACGCCGTACAAAAACCTCTGAGCTCAAACACAGGGCTGTACTGACTGGACTGGGACAGGAGCAGAGAGGGACAGGACAGAGACAAGGCCACATGGACACTCTCCTCTCTGAACTGAACACTACTCTCTCTCTCTGGGGCCAGAGGAAATAATACAAAATGTAGATTTTTGATGCAACTGTCTCCAGATGTCTGTGGCTCTCATGAGAACACAGATCTGTGACTGGAGCAGAGGCCTGTTCAAGAGATGAGACAAAAACAGTCAGAGGTGTGGAGGATCAGAGCCACAGTCTGGTCTGAAGAATATTTTGTTTTACGAGTGAAATCAGAGGAACAGAGAAGTTTGAAGTGTGAGTTTTGAACTGCACCAACAGCACTGTGACCTACACTGAACCTGCGTACTTCGGACCAGGCACCAAGCTCACTGTTCTAGGTAAGTATTATAATGTTTAAGATTGGGTTTGGTCTTATATGAAGTAGAATCACAAATATGTTGAGTGTATACACATATATTTGCATGTAAAGTCAAATGACTGTAGAGTTTGTTGCTTTGTAATGGTGCACTGTGATAATCTGAACGAAGCTTACTTTGGCACAGGAACCAAGCTGACAGTTTTAGGTGAGTAAATACAATTAAAAGTTTCAAATTTAAATGCTGTGGTGTGAAAAACTGCCATATGAGGCTGGGGTTCATATGAGGAGTTTTTGGTATCAAACTTAAGCTCTGTGCCAACTATGAAGCATATTTCGGCCAAGGCACCAAACTGACTGTTCTGGGTGAGTAGGACCAATGTAACCTGGAAATTATAATGTAAAACTGAAAGTGAATAATGTTGGTGGTACATATTAGTTGATAATTAGTCAAAAGTAGCTGGTTCAGTGTTATGGCAATGACTGAGTACACTGTGCTGGTACTGGCACTGAGGCTTTCTTTGGTGGAGGAACCAAGTTAACAGTTCTGGGTAAGACATCATATAATATTCACTGAAATACCTTGAGTGTGCTCTGTGTTGGGATTGCTGCAGTATAGTAAATGACGGATTAAATCACACATTTCCATATCACATTGGCTGTTAAATTATAGGAAAGAAATCAAAGGCTCCAGTCTGATTTTAGTATTGAACAAGTCCACTGTGACTCTGGAACCTCTGAAGCCTACTTTGGTGGAGGAACTAAACTCACTGTTTTAGGTAAGAGACCAAAAACATGACAACATTATATTCTGTGTGTGTATTACATAAGTAGGTTGATACAGTGAGCGGAGTTCTTATGTCAAGTCTTATTACTGTGCTGACAACCGTGAAGCTTACTTTGGCCAAGGAACTAAACTCACCGTTTTAGGTAAGTCGAAGTGTTGTAATAATTGGTAGCAGTAACAATAGTAGTAGTAGTAGTAGTAGTAGTAGTAGTAGTAGTAGTAGTAGTAGTAGTAGTCCAGTTGGTGTCTATTCGTAAGTACTGCAGTATTTGAGCACTGAACTTTCACACTGTGACTGGCTCCTATGAAGCCTACTTTGGTGGAGGAACTAAACTCACTGTTTTAGGTAAGTGAAAATGTTGGAGTAATTGGTACTAGTAGCAGTAGTAGTAGTAGTAGTAGTAGTAGAAGTAGTCCAGTTGGTACCTGTTGGTAAGGATTGCGAAATGTATTTGAATCACTGTGAGCCAGTCTTATGAAGCACACTTTGGTGGAGGAACAAAGCTCATGGTTCTCGGTAAGAAATCTCCTCAAATTGCAAATTAATTAGTATAAAAAGACATTGATATACACAATTGTACTGAACAATGATTGAAGTCTTGTTTCAAATTTCATGTATTTGCCTTAATTGCAGTAGAATAATCCTTGTGATTAAAAATTTGGTGTTGAATTCAAAATGTGAAAAATATTGGAGTAAATTTTGTAAGGAAGAAAAACTGAAATAGGTCCATAAGAAACTGTGATTGAGATTCACAATTTAAATACTTCCTAAACCTTTTAACTTCATTATATTTTCGTTTGTAAAGCAGCCCAGGCCCCGTGCAGGTGTGACAGTGGTAAAGACGTGATAATGTTGAGAAAAGTAGGTGGTTTTTGAACAGTTAAGGCGCTCTGTGCTCGTACAATGAGGCGTACTTCGGAGCTGGAACTAAACTCACTGTTTTAGGTAAGAACAATGTGCTTGAAATAGTTCAAACTATAGCTGCAAATACAGTCACTGTCATATCCTTAAATACATCTAAGATTATGTCATATTTACACAGCTGTTTAGTACGGTAATTGATCTAAGGTCCCACTTAATGCCAGGAGAAGTGGAGATAAGTCAATTCTAATAAGTAATAAGTTTGGCTCTATGCTCAGAGTTAATAGGTTCTTATCATAACCATGTGTTACTGTGAGCAACCAGAACGAGGCTTACTTTGGAGATGGGACCAAACTGACTGTATTAGGTAAGAAAATGCAAAAAAATACTTCTAAATACTCAGTTCTAAAAATTTGTGTTGTTGATAGCAAAGTACCTGGAAATCACATAATTGGCAAGTAAAATATACATTGAAAAGTAATCAAACCCCTACATGATCTGGCTTTCAGTAATGACCTACAGCATTTCAATTCATGTAAAAGTAGTTGTAATAGTATTTTGTTTTAGATGGGACGTTAGGTTAGCTGAGAAAATGGTTGGGGAGGTTGAGGTTTTGACAGTCGCCTTGTATCAGTGTGAACAACTATGACCCAGCGTACTTTGGAGAAGGGACCAAAGTGACTGTTTTAGGTAAGAAAACTAAGTGAAAATGATTCTGTACAGTGCAATGCAAATGATGAATACTTGGTTTGAAAATGAGACAAATGTTATGATAAAGATACATTATATTAACAGACCATTTTTTAAGTAAACAAAAAGATAATGTAGGATTTTAGATATTTGTTTGTCTATTAAGTCGACTGCTACAGAGTGATTCTCAATATACGTTTTAGTTTCCATCCATAAGAGATGAGATGTTGAGGTTTTAACAGTAGGGCTGTATCAGTGTGAACTCCAATGAACAAGCTTACTTTGGAGAGGGAACTAAACTCACTGTATTGGGTAAGTCTTAAGGCATCTTCTCAAAAGCGACACAAAAATCAGTTTTAAAAGCAAATTCACAGCTGTTTTTGAAAGATTTAAAGTGATCTGTTTTGAGAATTAACATCTGTAAATAACTGAAACTCAGGTAACAGTGGTGAAATGGCTGTTGCATTATTATCCAAATGTAGAAAAAATACTGGTTGAATTGAGTCTTAAAGTGACTGGGGCATTTGGGGTAAAAGAGGTTGAGGTTTTAACAGTAGCAGTGTAACAGTGTGAACAACCACTGCTCAGGCTTACTTTGGACAAGGAACTAAACTCACTGTACTGGGTAAGTCTTGATCAAACAAAACATATGATAAAAGTTCAAGTTAAACTGTGCTTATGTAATAGAATAGTTGTCATTATTGTGGAGAATATAGTTATTACAGTGTTACAGAGAGACTGGAGCCAACTCTGAATGCAAACGCAAAATACTGATTGAAAACTAAAACAATTACTTCTAAATACAGGAAGATTACTATGCAAAGTATGATGTGTAATACTATAAAGAGGATGTCAAAATAACAACTAAAGAGCTTATAGCTTTACAAAGAAATTATTTTTAGTATTTAGACAATGATAACATATAACGTGAATAACATATAACGTGAATATAACAGATATACAAATTATAATAGTTTAGAGCTCAATTATGAATACAATCGTAGCGACAAATACTTGTATAGTAAAAATGTTCTCTCTAAACTGTCTGTAAATAGCTTGAAATAGTTTGAACAGTGCTTTAATTTGCTTTAAGTCTATCAGATATTTAAAAAAAAAAAAAGATGTTGAAAGGCTACGGCAAAATCTTGTGAAACTATTATAAGCAATTCTAACAATATAAAACAAATTACAAAGTTTAATTTACAATTATTATTACAAATGTGTACAGGGGAAAATACTACATTATCTACAGACAATATATAGTTTGCAGTAATAGTTTGAACACTGGTTTTGATGAACTTTAAAGGTCCTATATTACACAAAATAGACTTTAAGCCATGTTAGGATGTTGTTACTTTATCAAAAGTTTGCACTATATGCCTTTTGTGCCCAATTTGCCATTTATTATTTATTAATTTATTCCGCATGGGATAGTGAGAAACATAATTTCGATTCTTTGTATGATCTGTGTACTCTATGAAGAATTGACAATAAACTTTGAGCTTGAACTTGAAAAAAAGTACCTGGATTTGTGTTTTGTTTCATTCTCACATGTTTGAGTGATCGTTTATCATGAGTCTGTCTGCCTCTCCAAAGCTCAGAATGCTCTGTTCCACTGGGAGATGTCATGTTGTGGTAGTTTTTAACACCTTTTACCTTTAGTTCAGTAGAGATTGGCAATTCCAAGTCTGAGATTATACAAATAATTTTAGTGAAAGTGTAAGAAGTTGAAAAACCATTTGAGAGAAGAACTCAACCCAAATATGCAGGGTTTGTGTGTTAAACGTGTGAATGAAACAAAACACAAACACCAGGTGGTTTTGACATTATAATAGATTGGATAGATCAGAAAATATTGTAAAATGGGTCCATTAATAAGAATCACATTGATGAAAATGCACGACATTTTCAGTTTTGGATCACAACATAAATTATTGGTATGTGCATTTTAACTTTTTTTCTTCTTCTGCAGAAAAGGATCGCTTTCCCACACCACCAAAAGTTACACTTGTTCCCCCATCTCAGAATGAGAGACCCAGGAACAAAAAGACACTGGTCTGTGTGGCCAGTGACTTCTACCCCGATCACGTGACAGTGTCCTGGAAGGTCAACAACGAGTCCAGAAATGATGGAGTATCTACTGACGACGCCCCCCGGAGGAATGACCAGTATTACACAATCAGTAGCCGCCTCAGGGTCAATGCAGCAGAGTTGGCCAACCCAAGTAACAAGTTCACCTGCATCGTCAGGTTCTACAATGGGAAAACTTACGAGGATTTCACTGATGAAGTTTGGGGCAAGAAAGGTAAGTCCAGTGATTTTAAAATGTTCACGTTCAAATAGAAAATAACTAATCATAGTTGTGTTTTGTTTTTTTCAGGACACATACAGGACAATGAAGGTGGCCTGACAAGAGGTACATAATATATATTATATCTGGGGATATAAGATATTGATCAAATCTATAGTTTTGTTAGTATTTTTAGACTTGTTATGAAAAACTGTTGAAGATGTTTTCCCATTTAAGGTTTACGGTTCAAATCTCTTATGGTTATTTCACTGGTGGTTGGACCTAAATAACTAAATAATGACTAATGCACCAAATTGTAACATGAATTTCTAAACACTAAACATCTCTACCTTACATGTATTCAATTACAATTTATAGCTCAAAAATAGCTTGAAAAACAGGCATTCTGCCTCTCCACAGATCTGACCTTGGAAACTTGGTCTGATTGGTTTAATGCTATACTATGAAACATTCCAGGCAAAGCAATAACATCTCACTCGAAACAAGCATTTAACAGACCCTCCACCAGAAGAGTTATACACTGCACCTTTAAGTGAAAGAGGCCAAAGTGAGTGGAGTCTATAAGAAGCAGCATTGTGAATGAAAGAGTAGAAGGATCGCTGTAAAGAACTTAAGTGGGGGGAAAAAATTACTTTTTTTTTTTTTTGCATTGGTGGTTGGTTAATATTCACGTCTCTTATACTTGTGTTGTGTTTACAGAGCAATACCTGAGGATTACCCATCATGCCAAGCTCTCATACGTGGTCTTCATTGTCAAAGGTGTGGTCTATGGGCTCTTTGTGGGTTTCCTGGTCTGGAAGATTCCGGTTAGTTTTAAAATATTAATTATTTCACCAAATTAATTGTGAAAGTCTTAATGAGTAACTGTGTCTCTTTCTGTTTTGTTACAGCGTTTAAATGGAAAACAAACTTAAGTCCAGTGGAGATTCAAGTTAACATCTACAGAAGAATCGTTTTGTCAGTGCAGCAGTATTGATGCTTAGTGCTTTGTTTTGCATATCATATTTTGTATAATCTCTATAAATTGTTGTTCTTGTTTTTATCTGGCATTTCTAAACCTGTGGTAGTGGTGAATGTATTTTAATCTTGCTCTAAACCACAGCTCAAAGCACTGATGTGTTAAAATGTGTATCTAAAAGAGTTTTAATAGTTGTGTACTTGTAAACAGCCGACTACTGACATATCTGCTAAAAGCTTTATTTGGGAATATTAAACTCAAGTTTGATGCATATACATAATGGTATCATTGCTTAACTTTCTGAATAAACACATTTTTTCATTATATGTCTTTGAGTTTGGAGTTAGATTACTGAGAGTAGTATCTGTTAGTTCAGTTCATTAAGAGATTAAGTGACTGTTAGGTCAAAGGTCATGACTCTATAAGCTTCTACTGTACATGAAGTAGCAGCATTAAAAACAACTGCACTTAAATGAATGCAATTTTAATTGAGATTAAAGTTAGAGCATGTACAGACCTCATATTTTGAGGAAGACATTTGTATTTGTTTTAAATAAGAAAAGAAAATATATCCAGCAATAGCAATATAACAATATGATCTATAACCTCTTATGGCCCTGCCCTATAAATCTGCTCTATAAGTCTGTCCCAGTTATGTAGTTATAACTCTACATAGTTTTAATAAACATGATCTCATCGTCTGCTGCAACATCTGTTTTTCTCCTGTTATTTAAAGCTGCTGTTTTCTCAGAATTCTCTGGCTGCATTTATGAGAAATGTTTAGCCTATAAAACAAATGTTATTATACACAGCACAGAATGATGTAGTTTTAACACAAAACAGGAAGATTTGTCAAGTTTAAGAAATTGTTTGAAGCGCTAAAGAATATTTTAGAATCATAAATGGGAAAAAACACTAACATGGATATTTTGTAGCTCCTGTTCTGCATTCAAGACATCACTGCTCCCATCAACCCCCATTTCCACCAGTTTAAAGTGTCCAGAATATAACTAATAAATATAAAATCCACCGGTGTCATAGATATAAACAACTCTATAGCAGATCAAAGCACTATATGTCTTCTTTAATAAACAGAGAATTAATACAAACAAACCATCACATCTGTCATGATCACAGGAGTAAAATAGTGACACAGATTAAAAACAGAGAAAAATAGAGAAATAGATTAAAAACACAAAGTAAAATAGAGACACAGATTAGTGCAAATGCAGCAGCAGTGACAGGAAATGAGTCTGCGGTGAGTCAAACAGGTTCAAACAGGTTGTTGATGGGAGAGGAGACAGGACGTGGTCGCCGCATCTGCAAAAAGGCAACATTCAACTTTATCCACAAGCCCCACCCCCCTGCACCTGCCGCACCCACGTATGACCCTGTCTATACCGCAAGTCAAAGCCAGTTTCAGAACAAACATCTGGAAAATATGACGTTTATGTGTCAACTGAACAGTGACTTTGACAGGTATCTAGTGCAGCAGTTTGTAGGCTTCACACTCAGCGGAACATTTATAACAGCTGTTAAGGTGTAAAATATCATCAATGGTGTTTTGAAACTAGGACTTAAACTTAGATACACTTTATTGATTAACACATCACAATGTATTATAATAACAAAGAGCAAAAATATAAATGGTAATAATAAATTCAATGCAAAAAACAAGAGACTGGTGCATCATTGTATTGTAAGTGAAAAAAAAACAATAATTTAAAAAAAAGGAGAAACAGTGCAAAGAGAATTAGTGATTGACAGGACAAAAGGTTATCTATCTGTTACATAAGGGTGAGTTGTTGTACAGTTGTGTTGAGTATGGTATGAATGTAGACCTGTATCTCTCACTGAGCCTTCAGGAGAATGAACTCCTCTGTAGGTCGAAGAGATGCTAAATATGAATAATGGACATTTACAATAGAAGCTGACCTCAGCACTGCTCAAAAAGAGCAGTGTAAAAAGAAAAGTAAATAAAAAACGTATTTTATCTTTTAAACATGAAAGTAATATTTCAGCACAATTGTGGGCACTTGTGCAGTTCTTTGTCAGATGTTTGATACTTGAGTAACATTTCAGCTCTGTACTCCAGGTCTCCAACCAG
>JAVJIX010000010.1:4945000-5142500 GCA_036785185.1 Paratrypauchen microcephalus
ATCTCGCTCTCTGTGTGTCTCTCCCTCTATCTCTCTCTCTCTTTCTCTCTCTCTGTCTGTCTCTCTTTCTGTCTCTGTCTTTATCTGTCTCTCTGTGTCTCTGTCTCTCCTTCCATGTCTCTCTCTCTCTCTCTCTCTCTCTCTCTCTCTCCCCCCATCTCGCTCTCTGTGTGTCTCTCCCTCCATCTCTCTCTCTCTTTCTCTCTCTCTCTGCCTGTCTTTCTCTCTCTCCCTCTGCCTTTCTCTGTCTCTCTGTGTCTCTGACCCTCCCCCCAGCTTTCTCCCTCTCTCTGTGCCTCTGCTCTACCGTGACTCCCGGTCCTCCCACTTTTATCCTTCACGCTAAACTCACATCTACTCAATGATTGGAAAATTTTTGATGTGCGTATGTGTTGACCGTATACAAGGTGTGCATCTCCCGGCGCTCTAGATTATTATAATCGCTTTATTCCATGACCTATCCAATATAACTGTCTTTACAAAGCGCTTCACTGACTGCCAAGTTAAATCCTGCTCTGAAAGTCCAGCCGCTCAGTAAACAATAAGCCTATGCTCGCTATAATGTCCCTGCAGCACTGATCCATGAGCGCAGTGTGTGGCAGATTTGTGTAGAGAAACATGGATGTAACACAATGTGGGTTCCACGCTGACAATAGCTCAGGTTAACCTCATCTTCCCCTCTTGCTCAACAGCACAATGGAAAATCAGTCTGTATATGTGTTGGCCCCATCAAGGTCAGTGAATATGTGAGATGTCAGTAAAAGTCTGAAAAGTAATAAAATGGTGAAAGAAGCCCATTGCATTGAAGGGCACAGAGTCTTTGTGCAGGCTGTATACGCACTTTAAATGGATTAGGCGTCCGTGAGCTACATGGTCAACAATTACTGAATGAGCATCACGCTGTGCTCCGGCATAATCAGACTTGTAATCAGTTTGTATTTTCAGTATAGACGCCAGCAATAACAAGTATATATTGTATGACTGCTGATTGAAAAGAATTCATTTGACACAAGTACGTGCTTTCATACATAAACCAGAAACTCCATAGACTTGGACAGTGGCCATTTTGTCACAGGGCTAACACTTTGAGACGCACTGCTAGATTCGCTACTCACCTTCAATCACACAATCTGTTTGGAGCGCAGCCATAGAAACATCAGGATGCCACTCTGAAATATTGGTTGTAATTTGTGTTTTAAGTCTATAACCTGTTTTATATACGAGTCTGAATTCAGCCTGTCACCACAATTACTATTATCGACTTACCATTCAATAAATTATAGCTGGAACAATATTTGATGCTTAGTATTTCTTGTATGTACCTTTTCTTACCTTACCTTCAAGTGGGAAAGACTTTTTTTGTAGCAGAATAACGTCTAAGCCAGGGATGTCCAAACTTTTTCCACCAAGGGCAGCATATAGAAACATATTTATAGTGGAGGGCCGCAGACAGCTAGCTGGTCAATACAGTAAGACTTTCTTATAGATGCATTTTACGTAAGTTTGACACAGCCACACCACAAATTTTAGGTCTGTATCACAATGCAATCAGATGTTAAAGAGGTTGCAGTGATAAAGAATGCCTGAATTGGCCCAAATGCCTATGATCATTTGGGCCAATTCAGCAGGATCCCTGGGGGCCAACAAAACTTGTTCAGAGGGCTGGAATTGACCCCTGGGCCGTAGTTTGGTCCAGGGGTCTAAGCCGGTGAGGATCAATTAAGTTACTTCTATGACTTACACATGTTTTTGAAGTGATCTACATTTAGAAAGAGCATTCACTGGCATTATTCTGCTTTAGAGTTATAGCGTTTCAGAGGCTTAAAGATGTCTTCAATATTTTGATTTATTATGGTATTTTCTGTAACAATATATTGCACTTAAAATGTTGTTATTATCATAGGTTTAACCTGAATAACTACATTTCGCATTATCTATCTATTACATTATACACTGTGAAAGCCTCAAAGTTCAGAGCTGGTTGAGAAGTAACAGTCAAAGCTGAGATCATGAAGACAAATGAGTGACGCTGGCGTGCTCACGATGTACCACACCCGCTGTCAGACATTTCATTTCTCCTTTTAAACCACCCCCAGGCCCCACCCCTTTTCTCCTCCCCGCTGCAGAAGGAGGTGGGCACGCCGTCCATCAGAGGCGGGCCGAGCCGGGACACATCCCATAAGGAGCTGCGCCGAGCCCCTCAAGTTATTACCCCTGCTACTTGCGCACATTTTGTCTTCATCAATTCTTAAACTCATAAGACTCCCTGCTTCTATCCTCTTCCAAATTGTGCCATCTATCACTGCAGACGCCACTTCTCCCTCTGTTCTCAGGGCGCTACACTTGGGCCCGCGTGCTCTCTCCTGAAGTGGATTGCTGGGTTTTGTGAATCACCCATTTCTTCGTTGTTGTCTGTGGCCATTGCTTTACCAGGCTTGCTTCATCAGTTGCGTTGTTTTCTTTGTTATCTTCAGTGTGCATTCTTGTTGGCTCTTTGGTAAGTTTTGGAATGTTGTAGATTTCAGTAATAAGCAACGATAAGTAAGTCAAAGCTGCACTAGGACTAAGGAGTAGTGGCAGCCATATTGGGCCATTCGGCAAATCATACTACAACCACAATCACATTCAGAAGGCAGTTATATTCAATTTTATTAAGAAGAAAGCGGAATACCCCCTTATCTCATTTGTTTTATACAAAGAGGATGTTATTCTTTTCACAAAACTGTCTTTAAAAGTGAACTGCATGACTTTTCTTTGGGTCAAATGCTAGTGTCTATGTAGATATGCTTAAATGTTCAGCCTGAAATGTTTCATAGTAGAAGAAGTGAACTTTATTGATCTCACACTGGAGAAATTCTTCTCTGCATTTTAACCCATCCTATATATATATATATATATATTAGGAGCAGTGGGCAGCACACATCAGGGCGCCCAGGGACCATCTCCATGATCTTCTTGCTTCGGTTTGGTCAGGACCTAAGCTGGAGGTACCTATCATGCATGTTTTGGGTTGGTGGGGGAAACCGGAGTGCCCGGAGAAAATCCACCCAGACACGGGGAGAACATGCAAACTCCACACAGAAAGGCTCGGGCGACCCGGGGATCGAACCCAGACCATGCATGCAAACTCCACACAGAACACACACGGAAAGGTCTGGGCGACCCGGGGATCGAACCCGGAACCTTCTTGCTGTGAAGCAAGAGCGCTAACCACTCAGCTACCGTGCCGCCTAGTAAAGCATTAAACTTATCTAGCTCCATGGAGACAAGCAGGCCATGGTACTTATCAGTTCGGTGGAGAGGCGGGCCTGCTCACTCAGTAATGCATGTTCTGAAAGGTGTGTCTGAACAATATAATCATCTCTAATGAAACAAAGCTGAATAGATGTATAATGCCATACTGTAGAAAATTCCAAGTGTAGTGAGACGCGCACCTTAACCAGCGGGCCAATCACGTAGCGCCCCAAGCCTTGATGAGGGAGACTGGTTTCACCTGTTGCACTCTCTCCTCACCTCTGGCATCCAACACGGTGTAGCAGCCACTGGGACAAGAAGGCTCCGTGTTTTATATTAACTTAAACCCGCTCAATTCCCGGTCTACGGTCGTGACTTGAAGCTGCGGCACGTTGCTCCGTCCTGCCTTATTGGTGAGTGGAGACGTATTCGTTCATAAAACTGGTTACGCTGGGTCTAAACCGCTACTTCTGTAGGCAGTGTCTGTGTGCGGGCTGTCCCTGGCGGGTGCGTGTACAAGCTGTATTGGGTGAGTAATAAACCGGGATTTCATTCCTAGAATGTACTCGTTCTGAGTTCCCTTATCATGCGTTGCTCCGGCAGGCTTAGGCAGAGCAGGTGTGTCCTGCGTTCCACCCCCCTCTCGTTCCGAGCGGAGCGTCTCCTCGGTGAGTGCACGGGGCCGTGCCCATTTATTAAATCTCCCTGTTGGGTCTTAAATTTACCTTTTTTTAGGCTTTTGAGTTCCCCGCGGGCCTCCCTGTGGGATTCGGCCATCCCCCCTGGAGCTAGCCTCCCCCCGGCGGAGTTTGTCGCTCCTCTGGGCCTGGACGCCTCCTACCTTCGTGGTGTCGGCCCCTAATGGACAGTACCATTGCCGTATTCACCGGTCGAGTTATAACTTTTTTTGGTTAATATTTTATTGTGTGTGTGTGTGAGTGAAAGGAATTGTAAACATTGTTTAAAACACTTTAATATGGAATAATAAATTTTTGTATCATTTTGTAAACTGGTGTCTTGCCTACTGCTTATGAATTACCCCCCCACTCGGTCACTACATACTTGGCGTTGCTGGCAGGGTACCGGGCTTGAATTTTATGGAGGCAAGACACCATTTTAATATACTTTTTTTGTGTGTAAAATCTTGTTTTAGCATTGACAGTGTTTTTCCTTTTTCTGTAGCAGTGTTATACATGTGAGGCAGGAGACCAGTAGTAGCAGCACACTGTTTCATGTCATTTTGATTGTGTTTTTGCATGTTATGTTTTGGTTTGCTGTGTCTATTTAGTATTTAGCTGTGTTCTTTATTGCATGTTTTGTTTTTAGACATGTACATAATGCTACTCTGTTTCTTCTAGCTCTGCCAATATTGAAAGCACCTTGCTCCAGATAAAAGTGACACTGCATTTTTAGTAAGTTGCAGGGCGTTTTTGTAAAGTGAATATGGAGGGTCAGCTATTGGAGTTACAGGAAATGGTCATCCAGCTGAGGGCTGAGAATGAACGGCTGCGCCAAGAGCGCCTATCTGTCTCTGATGCGAGTGCAGGGACGTCCTCTGCACCCACTGCACATGGTGTTCCCTCACAGGTTACCGGGGGTGTTGACCGACTGGTTTTCATCCCACGGGATCGTAAATGCCCCATGTTTAGGGGTAAGAAAGGCATTAGTTTGGGCGAGTGGTTAGAGGAAGCAGAAGCATGCATGCGGGCCAGACATTTATCTTTAACTGACCAAGCATTTTTCTTTTTGACCATTTGGAAGGGGAGGCTCGCGAGGAAATTAAATTTAGATCTGTAGAAGAGCGACATGACCCAACTAGGATCATTGCGATCTTACAGGAGCTTTATGGATGTGCAGAGTCCTATGTTGCCCTGCAGGAGGCGTTTTTCTCGGCGACAGCAGGAGGGGGAGACTTTGCTTGAATACTCCTTGCTTTGAAGTCTTTGATGGAAAGGGTGAAACGGCGCGCTCCAGATAATGTTCCAAATTCTGAAATATTGTTGCGTGATCAATTTGTGGAGCAGGTTTTAGACTGCGCGCTTCGTCGAGAATTAAAACAGTTTGTCCGTCGCACGCCTACAGCTACGTTGTTGAATGTCAGAGGTGAAGCAATGAGATGGGAGCGTGAGGGGTTGCCATCGGGTGTGCGTGGCCGGAGTAATTCTGTCCCTTCAGCCTTGGGTTTTCAATGCATGGTGCAGGGTGGCCGCCAGCGGTTGGATCCGCCGGCCTCTGAGGTTAGTGAGATGAAGGAGCTGCTACGACGTCAGCAGGAACAATTGGACAAACTGACGCAGAGCATCACAAGGCTACAGACTACTCACTCGCGCCACCGTCCCCAGAATTTACGCAGCCGCTCCCCTCGTCCAGGTCCAATAATTTGTAACCGTTGCCAACAGCCTGGACACATCGCTCGGCATTGTGATGGACCACGTGTTTCACATCCTCCGTTAGTGCATAATGATGTTCATCCACCACAGTCGTCGGAAAACTAATGCCCACCATGCTGCCGAGCCACAGCTCAGGTGGGGCATCCACTGGCTCCGAAGACGCAAGGATTATGTTGGAAGACGTTCCGAAGTTGATTTCCATGTGTCCCCACCTTGACGTAGGTATGGGTGGCGCCCTGTACCTTGTCTTGTAGACACTGGATCTATGGTTTCTACAATTACAGAAAGTTTCTTTCGCACACATTTTGAACCCTGGGGTGATGAACGCCTTAAAGCCTGTCATTGGTTAGAGCTTAAAGCTGCCAATGGGTTAACTATCCCTTATATTGGGTATCTTGAACTTGACGTTGTTCTTTGTGGGAAGTTGATGCCTCAATGCGGTGTTTTGGTGGTGAAGGATCCACCGGGGCGGATTGCATCTCGAGTCCCCGGTGTCCTAGGAATGAACATCATTAGTAAATGTTACCGGGAGCTGTTTGGTCAGTATGGACCTACCTTGTTTGGAGAAACGTTGGTGTCGTTTCCAGCGCCCTTAGCTGATGCTTTGCAGAAATGTCATGTAGCTAGCATCAGGCCAGTTTTAAACAACTTGGGGAAAGCAAGGGTTCGAGGAAAGAAGGCTTGTCGTATACCTGGAGGAGCAATGAAGATTGTAACGGCGACATGCTCAGAATATTTTTCTGAGGGGACCGTGCTATTTGAGCCACCGGAATTTGGCTTACCGGCGGGTCTTCTGGCGTCTCCCGCCTTGGTCCGCGTTATTCGGGGAACTGTTTATATCCCCGTGGTGAACGTTGGGGTTACTGAGGTGCTTCTCTATTCTCGTACTGTTATTGGCACTCTGGATGATGTCAGAGTTGTCAGCCTGCCCACCGGTGTTGAAGTTTCATCTATCTCTGCCCAAGTGGCGGGACACACTGGTTCCTCAGTCCTCGGTCAGATTGAGTCGATTGACTTTTCACATTTGTCTTCTGATGACCGCAATGCGGCTTTTTCTCTGCTTCAGAAGCATGCGTCTGTCTTCTCCGCTAATGAACAAGACCTCGGCTGTACGAATCTCATCTCTCATGACATCCCGTTGCTCGATGACATTCCCATTCGGCAAAGGCATCGCCGTATTCCACCTTCTGAATATGAGGTTGTGAAAGAGCACATCAACCAGCTGTTGGAAACCAAGGTCATAAGGGAGAGTTCGAGCCCCTATGCTTCACCAATAGTGCTTGTCCGCAAAAAGGACGGGAGCTTACGGCTTTGTGTAGATTACAGACAACTAAATTCCAAGACGAGGAAGGACGCATTTCCACTCCCACGGATAGAAGAAACATTGGATTCTTTGTCGGGTGCTTGTTGGTTCTCCACAATGGACCTTGCAAGTGGGTACAATCAAGTGCCAGTCACTGAAGGAGATAAGCCTAAAACTGCCTTTTGTACCCCCTTCGGTTTGTTCGAATGGAACCGAATGCCGTTTGGTCTTTGTAACGCTCCCAGCACTTTTCAGAGGCTGACGCAGCGGATTTTTGGAAGTCAGCAGGGCCAATCGTTACTTTTATATCTGGACGATATCGTGGTCTTCTCTTCTGACACCCGCCAGCACCTGGAAAGGTTGGATGGAGTGTTAAGCAGGCTGCATTTGGAAGGTCTTAAAGTCAAGCTTTCAAAGTGCAATTTCTTCAAGCAGGAAGTCAATTACTTGGGTCATGTAATCTCTGATCGTGGTGTGTCTTGTGACCCTGAAAAGGTCAGAGCAGTGGCTGAATGGCCGGTTCCCACCACGGTTTCCGAACTTCGATCCTTCATCGGATTTGCAAGTTACTATCGACGTTTCGTGGAAGGGTTTGCGAGGCTAGCTGCGCCCTTACATCGGAAGGTGGCTGAACTATCAGGCAAGTCCAAGAGAACTAAAAATCGTGATATTGAGGACTGGGACCAGGAATGCCAGGAACACTTCGAGATCTTGAAGATGAAGCTTATAAGGGCACCTGTACTGGCATATGCAGACTTCACTTTGCCATTCATCCTTGAGGTGGATGCAAGCTTTTGTGGCCTGGGAGCAGTGCTCTCTCAGGAGCAAGAGGGAAAGGTGCGTCCCATTGCCTATGCAAGTAGAGGGTTGCGAAGAACTGAACGAAACATGTCAAATTATAGTTCGATGAAGCTTGAACTTCTTGCTTTGAAGTGGGCAATCAGTGAAAAATTTCGAGAGTATCTTCTTGGCCACAAGTGTGTGGTATATACAGACAACAACCCGTTGAGCCACTTGTTGACTGCCAAATTGGGAGCTGTCGAACAGCGCTGGGCTGCGCAACTCGCATCTTTTGACTTCGAACTGCGCTATCGGTCTGGGAAAAGTAATGTTAATGCAGACGCCCTGTCACGCCAGAAAGACCTTAACCCAGAGGACATGGCTGCTTTGGGCCCCGGGTCAATGGTGCCAGTTTCTTTACAGCAGGCGGCACCTTTGCAGATGGTCGAGGTGACTCAGACTGTGGTGTTTGCTTTGCCTAGTCATTCCCCAAGCGACGTTAAGGCCCTTCAGGACGCAGATCCTGTTATTCAGGAGGTAGCAACTTTTTGGAGACAACGCCGACTGCCAACTGCAGAGGAGAAGAAGAACTGCTCGGCTGCTGCTTTGGTTTTATTCCGGCAGTGGGACCGCTTAGTTGAAAGAAATGAATTGTTGTATCGTAAGATCTACCGCCCTGAGGGTGGCGAGGCCGTGTTTCAGTTGCTCCTACCCTCGGCTATGATTGAGGAGGTGTTAACTCACTTGCATCAAGATCATGGACATCAAGGGGTCGCGAGAACACTTGCACTCCTGCGCTCACGATGTTATTGGCCAGGGATGTCAAAGGTTGTCAGTGATTGGTGTAGGCAGTGCGAACGTTGCCAGATCGCGAAGGATGCTCGTCCAGCTGCTCGCGCTTCCATGGGCCATTTGTTGGCCTCCCGACCTAATGAGATGCTTGCACTTGATTTCACTTTGTTGGAGCCCTCGCAACAAGGGTTTGAGGACGTGCTTGTCATTACTGATGTTTTCAGTAAGTATACACTGGCCTTGCCGACAAGGGACCAGCGCGCTTCGACAGTGGCAGAGATTCTGGTCTCTGACTGGTTTTCTAAGTTTGGTGTCCCCTCCCGAATTCATTCAGATCAGGGACGCTGTTTTGAGAGCCTGTTGTTGCGACAATTGTGTCATCTTTATGGGATCTCCAAATCTAGAACAACGCCGTACCATCCATCCGGCAATGGGCAGTGCGAGCGATTTAATCGCACCCTGCATGACTTACTTCGCACGTTGCCTGTGTCTAGGAAACGTGACTGGAGTTCCTGTTTGCCACAAATCTTGTATGCCTACAACACCACCCCCACCAGTCTACTGGCGAATCTCCCTTCTATTTGATGTTTGGTCGAGAACCAAAGCTGCCAGTTGACTTTTTGTTGGGCCAGGCTGAGGACCCTCTTGATGGCGACCCCCATGAATGGATTATGGAGCACCAAACCCGCCTAAAATTGGCGTTTGAGGGGGCGAAGGAACGGTTGAGACATGCTGCTGAACGCCGGAAGGTCCTGCATGACCAACAGGTGCATGATAAGCCCCTGGAGGAAGGAGAAACTGTTTTGGTGCGCAACACTGGTTTGCGAGGTCGCTGCAAAACCCATGACCGGTGGTCATCAGTCTTGCACATTGTTTTGCAAGCGCCAAGGGACGGCGGGGCTGTATACACCATCGCTCCACTGAATGACCAGGCGAAGGTGAAGCGGGTCCATCGCTCTTTAGTAAAGGCGTGGATTGGTGTGACCCCTTTGGAGGCTAACCCGAGTGGTGTTCCCCCTGTAGTTGGGAACAATCGTTCGCTTAGCGGATCATCTGGTGAGGACTTGTGGTACATTGAACCTGGACAACCAGTTGCATTAGAGCCAGAGCTTGGCATGTTCAGTGGGTCCAGCAGGTTGAATCCTACCCAGTTACAGCCTCAGTTGGAAAGGTCTGACGCTGCTGCCACTGGCCTTCTGACAGCTTCAGAGCCACCTTCATCTCCTGCGCTAGCCGATGGCCCACGGAGGTCGGCGCGTTCCACCGCTGGTTGCCACCCTAATCCTCACAATTTGCCTCGTTCTGTATTGGACAACCAAATTTGGGAGTCGGCCATTGGTCTAAGACAGTCGATCGTCGGGTCGACGATCCAACTGGGGGGGCAGAATGTAGTGAGACGCGCACCTTAACCAGCGGGCCAATCACGTAGCGCCCCAAGCCTTGATGAGGGAGACTGGTTTCACCTGTTGCACTCTCTCCTCACCTCTGGCATCCAACACGGTGTAGCAGCCACTGGGACAAGAAGGCTCCGTGTTTTATATTAACTTAAACCCGCTCAATTCCCGGTCTACGGTCGTGACTTGAAGCTGCGGCACGTTGCTCCGTCCTGCCTTATTGGTGAGTGGAGACGTATTCGTTCATAAAACTGGTTACGCTGGGTCTAAACCGCTACTTCTGTAGGCAGTGTCTGTGTGCGGGCTGTCCCTGGCGGGTGCGTGTACAAGCTGTATTGGGTGAGTAATAAACCGGGATTTCATTCCTAGAATGTACTCGTTCTGAGTTCCCTTATCATGCGTTGCTCCGGCAGGCTTAGGCAGAGCAGGTGTGTCCTGCGTTCCCCCCCCTCTCGTTCCGAGCGGAGCGTCTCCTCGGTGAGTGCACGGGGCCGTGCCCATTTATTAAATCTCCCTGTTGGGTCTTAAATTTACCTTTTTTTAGGCTTTTGAGTTCCCCGCGGGCCTCCCCTGTGGGATTGGGTCATCCCCTCTGGAGCTAGCTTTCCCCCGGCGGAGTTTGTCGCTCCTCTGGGCCTGGACGCCTCCTACCTTCGTGGTGTCGGCCCCTAATGGACAGTACCATTGCCGTATTCACCGGTCGAGTTATAACTTTTTTTGGTTAATATTTTATTGTGTGTGTGTGTGAGTGAAAGGAATTGTAAACATTGTTTAAAACACTTTAATATGGAATAATAAATTTTTGTATCATTTTGTAAACTGGTGTCTTGCCTACTGCTTATGAATTACCCCCCCACTCGGTCACTACACAAGCAAAGTAATAACATCTCCCTAAATAAAAATCAACAATTCATCTTTAATATTATCATGTGGTCTTATACCAATTCTGTTAAAAGCATTCAAAAACTATGCAGGAAGCATCCTATTCTTCTTATTTTTTTTCCTGTATCAATAATTGCTCAACTAGTTTCCATATCAACTAGGAGTAGATATCAATTCTTTTCACAACCTCATGAGGCAGTCTGCCAAACCACGACTAAGAAAGGTGGTTGACACCTTCGATTACTGCTATTTTGAGCATGGCTGAGTTTGAGCTGGACTTTCTTGGTAAAATTAAGGTTTGGGAATGGTTCATATAATCCACTTTGACCACTGATTGTCTGATTGCACAAATATTCCATTTCTCTTTTTTATAAATGTATTGAATTTATGGTCTAATTATAAAGTGCCTCCAAAAATACTCTTGACTTTCACCACCTCTGTCCTGCCTTGTCAAGCCTGTCTTTACTCCAAGCGTCCATCTCTGCTGGCTCTCTCCTTGTTGCAGATGCCAGTGGTCCTCTACTCTGTTCCTCTCCCCATTGCTCTAATTACGGCGAGACAAAGGCGTTTGATTGGAGCCTCCTCTCCTCCCACTCAGTGCTGTCAGGCCTTCTGTAGGAGAGAGTTCATTTCACACTTACTGCATGCTTTAATTAAAAACTGGCTGAGGGGGAGGGGCGGAAAACAGGCACACATCACGCAGAAGGGTGGTCTGTGCGATATAAAGGCGAATTCTAGTTGTTTAAGTCTTGTTGATATTATATTTGCAAGCTAGATATTTTGTGTATGTTTAGAACTGTAAGTACATTTAAAGACATGTGTACTTTACTTGAGTGCATGCTAACACCAAGTCCTATTTTAAGGTCTAATGGAGAATCGATAAGAAGGTGATGACTTGTTAAAGCTGAACTGCCCAATTTTACCCTCTGTCGTCATGGGTGGCCTTTTAATAAAATTTGATAGCTGTGACATTTCTAACCCCACAGTTCCCCAGGTAAACAGGATACAATGCTTCTCTGTTGAACTGAAAATGTTAATATCATGCTGTAAACATTTGGACCAGCTCTCAAGCACTAGTACTGTCAATTTTTGGATTATCCCATTGAAACTCACTCTCTGATTTTGTAGTGCTAATTATTTGCATGACAAAAACTTCTCCTGAGACAAAAACTTCTCTTTTTACAGTATATGTCTATCTAGCTACAGCTCTGGAAAAAATAAAAAAAAACTGAGACCACTGCAAAAAATCATTTTTTTCTGATTTTACTACTTATAGGTATGTGTTTGGGCAAAAGGAACATTTTTGTTTGAATCTATAAACTACTCACAACATTTCCCCCAAATTCCAAATAAAATGTTAGAGCATTTATTTGCAGAAAATGACAAATGATTAAAATAACAAAAAAGACACATGTTTTCAGACCTCAAACAATGCAAAGAAACAAGATCAAATTCATTTTAAAACAAGATAATACTAATGTTTACACTTAAAAGAATTCAGAAATCAATATTTGGTGCAATAACCCTTATTTTTAATCACAGCTTTCATGCGTCTTGGCATGCTCTCCACAAGTCTTTCACATTGTTCTTGGGTGACTTTATTCCACTCCTGGTGCAAGAACTAAAGTAGCTCAGCTTTGTGTTTGAGTTGGAATTCAACCGACGCTGGAATGGAATGGCTGTAATACATGTAGAGATGCTGATTTCAGAAAAAAAATGCAGTGGTCTCTTATTTTTTTCCAGAGCTGTATATATCTAACTATTTAGAGACAGTGGGTATAGAGGACTTGTTTGCTAACTGAAACGTCTGTGGTTCAAATCCCGCTGTAGTTGTATCCTTGGAGAAGGTGCATGAATATGATCTGCGTGAGATGGTGTATGGAAGGGCTGATGGTACAGATTGGCAGCCTCACTTCCATCATCCTACCCCAGGACAGCTCTGGCCACATACAGGTTACCATCACCACGTGTTTCTATACTTGTCAAGCGCAATACACAATGCATTATTATCTGGTCTTGCAGAGCCCATCCAGGATTTGTCTAACTTGCTGTGAATTGATCACACCACTTTGTAGCAATCTCAAATGCCTCATTGATCAACCAGGAGGACAACAGTAGAGATATAAAGCAATTTGCTTATTGTGCTTTTATATGTATATTATCTTCCTGTGTAAGGTGAAAATTATGCAAAGTATAACTGTATATGTATGTTAGTATAAATTATCATGAGAGTTTGACTCACAGGCTACAGTAGTCACTCAGCTGGTGGAAAACAAAAGTATTTTAACATTCACAATAGTGCATGGGATTATCTATAGTGATATGTGGCCAAGGAGCAAATTTGGATGCATACCAGTCTCCATGTTGCACTGTTTTTTTGATTTTTCATCTTTTTTCATCTTGCTCAATGGCAGCTGGAATACTGTTCACACAAAAGCCGCCTGCATCACACGTATTTGCTCACATACACAAAAACAAAACATATTAAAAGCAGCCGCCGCACACCCCCTTCAATTATTCTCAGCACAACAGCACATGATCATGATAACCCTTTTTAAGATATTGAGATATGGATGATACCAGTCACACCCACCATTGTCCGATTGGGTAATCTATCATTCTCTGCATGTGGAGACCAGACAGTGATTTAAGTTAGACTATCTCCCATATCCTGCATATCTCTGGTCATTGTAATTCTGTTGTGATTTGATCTACTGCATTACAAGCAACGCTGTCATAAGAAGCTTTTGTTACTCAGTCCTGTGTTGCATTATTTATCGTCCATCTTCTATGACATAGAGATGGAAAGCTAGCACACAATATCTAGAAATATATTTTTTTAGCACTGACACGTGAAATAAACAATACAGCTTCCAAACTCAAGTCTGTTTTGCTGTTGTCCAAGGGGAAAACACCCTGAACAAATTTGACTTTGCTGTAGGTAATTTCAACCACCAGGTTTAAATGAATCATAATCATAATAATCATAAATAATAGTGGTATTTAATGGGCCAGAGTTGTAGAGTGGTTTGTTATCTATACACAGCAGTAATGATGTTGTTGGTTCAAGGCTTTTATTTTTATTAGGCCTGTCACGCTAAAGAATTTTGAAGCCCAATATATTGTCACAGACGTATGCTGCGATTAATGATTGAAACTACTTTATAGCACTGATTCAATAACAAAAAAGCAAGATAATCCCAGTAAACAATAATAGACAGTGTCATTCAAAAGGCCTGAGCTGCAACAAGTAAATAGCAGAATTAAGCAATACAGTATTTGGCCATAGAACTTAGTTATTCAACTATCTCTCTCTATATATATATATATTATATATATATATAAATAATTATCCTATATTATTATCATATATTATCCTGTATTGGGAAGTAACTACATGTACCAAGAATAGGTATTCAGAATCCCGTACAAATTTTGAGTAACTACTTTTTCATTTGGTGGTATTCAGAATAGAGTGGTACCTCACCTTACGAAAGACCCAACAAACGAAAATTCCAAGTTACGAAACGCCTTCACGTTAAATTTTGGTCTCTAGATACGAAAGAAAATTCAAGTTACAAAATGTGAAATCTCAAAAATTCAAATAATGCGCGCTCAGCCACACACATTATACGCTTTTCTCAGACTGGATTTAAACTTTTCTCACATTTGTCTCTCGTTTAAACACTCAAACTTTCATAGATTTTCAACAAAATGTATTAATAGTGAAGTGTGGGGAGAAAGGGGAGGGCGGAGAAGACTGCGCGCGGACACGTGTGTGATAGCGCAGCCTGACCCGGCGCGGGGCTGCGAGCACGAGACCCGTGCTCAAACCGTGCCTCCTCTAGACCAAATCAAATCAAACAATATTTATAAAGCGCTTTTCATACAAAATTGTAGCATAAAGCTACAAGCAGGTCTAAACCAGATCTAAACCAGGATTAAACCAGCATTAAACCACCGTGGCTCTTGCATGCGTTCGTTCATGCACTCGGACTGCGTGCAGTTCCGAGGGGAGGCACATCCCCTCCCCTCCTCACTGCTCGCCTCAGCCGTGACTCAAGAGGTACACCGGTGCTGCTGCTAATAGCAAAGCTAGCACGAAACCAGGAAATAGACCTGCACGCGGTGCTTTAATCCTGGTGTCCAGTCCTGGTTTAGTCCAGGTTTAGTCCTGGTCCAGTCCAGGTATAGACCTTGTTTAGGCTAGGGGTGTGCAAAATAATCGTCATGACAATGCATCGCGATACTAACTTTCACAATATACTGCATCGATTCTTGATGCCAAAAATCGATTTTTATTAATTAATAATCAATTAATTAATTATGAATATATATATATATATATATATATATATATATATATATATATATATATATATATATATATATATATATATATATATATATATATATATATATATATATAAATCCTATGCACTTTTTTCACTTTGTGAAAGGGTATTGTTTGTTATGATGGTAGCTACCTCCAAAATGGCAAATGTTTGAACATCATTTTTTGTTTTAGAAAAAATCCTATGCACTTTTTTTGTTATTGGTTTGGTTTATTTGCTTTTGTTATTCAATAAATTCAGTTATAAATTGAGTTGCTCAGAGTTATGAATCAATTGAAGACACTACCCAGATACACAGCCACTGATATTTAAGTCCTCTTTTTTTTGGTACATTTTCACTGAAGTATGTCGAATATATTGCAATGCATCGCAATAATTCAAGAATCGTGATGCATCGTGATAGTATCGCATCGTGGCATATGAATCGTGATTCGAATTGAATCGTGACTTCTTTGCCAATACCCACCCTTAGTTTAGACCTGGTTTAGTCCACGTTTAGTCCTGGGTCTACAGTCTCTTAGCCAATCAGGATGCAGAACACAGTGTTACACTAAAAAAAAAAGTTACACTAAAAAAAACAAAACAACTTGGAACGGGGCCTTGGAACAAATCAGGCTTTTTCCATTGAAATAGCTACTCAACTTACGAAAAATTCACGTTACGAAACCACTTCTGGAATGAATTAATTTCGTAAGGTGAGGTACCACTGTAGTTGCTTTTCTTAATTCAAAAGAATCCATGGCAGTAATTGAACACTCACTTTAAGCTTCAAACTGTACAGAATCAGTGAGAACAATATAAAACTCACCTCTTATGGTGAGTGTGGGTATGATTGTTCCTTCTCTGATCAGTGTAAATAAATAAATGCATAACAAACACTGAAACAAACATAAAGTTGTTTTTAATCCTGGGTTGCATTTTTACACTACTAGTATACTTTTAAAAAATCTGAGTCAGAATATTCAGAGTATTCAAAATACAGTACTCTGATTGGTTTCTGATGTTTAATACATTTTAATGCAGGTATTCAGTATTCTGTAACTAAATACATCTTCAAAATATTCTTCCCATCACTGCTCATACCCTCTCATCATCTGGATCTGTGTGCATCTTCTCCCAAGTCACTATAACGCTGTATCTAATTTGAGTTAACCCGCTACATGCCCACATATCTGTACTGATCATGTGACTATATGCGTGCCATTGTATAGGAGTGGCACCCCAGTTGAGTGTATGCAGGGCGATGGCAGGGGCTTTACAGAGAATACATTAGTCTTTGTCTGCGCAGTGCAGGGAACAGTGCGTTCTCAGAACTGCCGTGTCGAACATGCAAATCAGCCCAGTGTAGGCTCTGAATAGCATATCTATGAAATGTTAAGTGCTGCGCTATGCTAACCTGTGAAGAATGGATAATGCATGTCTTTAGGTAATAAGGTACAGTATGGGTAGGTGTATGTAGGAGGCCACATTCACAAGGTCTAGACTCTAGGGGCTAAGCTGCTTATTTATATTGTACAATCTGAAAAATGTAGCCATAAATTAGCATTTTTTGTAATAGTATAACTATAAACTGCAGTCAAATGTTCAATAAGATTAGTCTAAATCACAACAGAAAATGCCTTAGCCCAGTATTTTCATTTTAGTATTTGGAGCTTCTAAACAACCAATGGTGCGGTTAAACTGCAGCAGCTGGGGTTCAAATGGAATAGGAACATTTAGTGATCATTTGCTTAGCTTTCTGTATTTCCTCCCTAAAAGAATATAGAACATAAGTTAACGATATTGGAGTTTGATTACAATGGTTGGAATATTTGTCCTGAGTGATCAGTAATCAATAGTGTAATCAATAAAGTCACCCTTTTGCTTAAAGACACAATAAGAGTTCAAACCAAAAATAGCCTACTACATAAAAGAACTAAGCTAGCAAATAAAACCACGTTATTAAATCCTTTACCATGATAATGAAATGAAATTTGTAATAGACACAGAATTTTATCTTTGAATTTTAAGAATTTTAGTCTAGTTTTAGCCCCTTTATTTGTGAAGACTACTGCAAAGAAAAATTCCAAGGTTTTCAAGGTTGATCCTCTGTTCTCTTAGTTAGTTATAGCCTCTTATTGTTCAGAATAGTTTTGTGGCCTTATATTTTTTCTCTATTAACACATTGTCACACATCTCTCTATGTCTTTAAAAAGTCTTATATGAGGCACAATTGACTCTTGTGAGCTTCATGCCATGTTAGAATGTTGCTAACTCCTCAAAAACAGTTGAGTTGTGTTTTGTTTCATTATTACCAACCTTTATTATTAGTCAACATCTCCAAATCTTAAAAATGCTTTGTTTTACCTTGAAGTGATGATCATGAAGTGATAGTTTTCAAGTTAACAGCTCTTTTTTTTATCTTTAGTTCAGTAGAGATCGGCAATTCCAAATGATTCTAGTGAAAGTGTATGGTGTTTGAAAACACAATGGAACACTTTCTAATATTATGATATGACATCACAAGGTAGAAGAACTCAGCTTTAATATGCAGGGCTTGTGTGTTGTGTGAATGAAACAAAACACAACTCCGGGTATGTTTGTGATGAGGAAACTGCATTGTAACATAGATCAGAAAATGGAATAATATAGACCCTTTGGTGGTTATTTATTTTTGATTGGCTCTTGCAACATTGGCATTATGGGCCAAATAGCAGTTCTCTTATATATTGTCTTTCCTCTTTGTTTCTATTTCCCTATTGCACATTATTATTTCATTTTTTTCCACTCTGCCACAATCTACTGTAAAAATGCATAGTTCACCATAACAACAGCTGCATGCGTATACCCCTCATACCTTAGACCTATCGTGCGTCGCAATGGGCTACCAGCAGATATTAGAATAAGCTCAGGGAGTGGCGTGCTGCTTCCAATTAGCAGTCTGTTGTTTCACACTGTGGGCGATGGCGCTTGTTATTCCTAGCTGTATGGTCCTCCTGCCGCGCAATCAGACTGTATGACTCTTTCCTTCCCGCCATGCTCTGATTGCCGCATTCATCGGTCGCCAGTTCGCTCCCCATGTGAGGTGATGCCGAGCTACATTTGTTAAAGAACTGTCTCACCAAAACACCTGTGGAAAATGTCCCTAACTTAAGGGCCATTGCTTATCCTGAGTAGTCGTAATGAAACTGGAAAAGAAGGGATTAAACGTAGAGGAAAAAATGAAATAATCACAATTTCTGAGCACAATCATAATTTAGGCTGCGAGTTCTAATGCTTTTTATTATAGGCGGTAATTATATGTCTTGATTAAAAACTACAATAGCAGGCATTTCAATTGCAGACGCTTTGTTTTGCTCCATGCATCCAGGGATTCCAGCCGGAATCCAGGTGCTGCATCTAAAGCAGTACTGCGATTGTGTACTCACCAAATAATAATTGTGTTGTGGGTGGGTCTCGTACTTACTTAGTCAAAGGGAATTATTCAGACCAAAGCTGGCTCTATAACCGCAAAGGCTCCAGCAGTCATTTGATCATCGGATGGGTATGTGGAGAGGAGGATGTTAATATTTGTACTTTGCAGATGACAGCCAGAAATGCTTTCATCCATATTTGAGCGTATGGGCATAACTTAGCTGTAGTGGAGTTCAGCTTTGTCAGAAACGAACCTGCTAATTCTAGTGTGAAAATGTTTAGAATAGAAATATTATATGGTAAAACTTATTTGTTAATTAATATCAAATTTCTCTAAACAAATAACTATTGTATCTGTGGTATAACTCTTCTCTATGGAGCAGTTATAGGAAGTTGCCTAAAATCTTCCAAAGTGTGGCATTAAGCATATTTCAAAGTTCAAAGTTTACAGTCAGCTTTATTGTCAATTCTGCCATATCTGTTCAGCATACAGTGAATTGAAATTTCCTTTCTCTCTGGCCAAGCAGTGCAAAAAGAAAGTGCACAAAATACAATATACAGTAAAGACAATACAAAAACTTCTAAGACAAAATCTAAAGTCTAAAATCTAAAAGCAGTGCAAAAGAATAAATAAATACCTATTTACAGATGTCCAAAATGTGCAGTGTGCATCAAAATGTGCAATGGAAGATGCAGCAGTGCAATGTGCAGTAATATGCAATAGAATGGGCAAAGATAAAAATAAATGTGCAACAGTAGTAGTTTCAGTAGTAATGTGCAACAGTGCAACAGTAGTCTTTAGCAGCAGTTTTTAAAGTTTATATTTATCTATATTTATATATTCATCTCCATGGAACAAGCAGGCGACCCCACCAGACCAATTGGCAGGTCATTTCCAGAGAGGTGATTCACCACACAATAAACATGTATTCTTAGGCATTTCTGAGCAATAAATCACCTGTAACTGATCACGTGTGAGTAAAGCAAGAAGTAACCATCTCCATGCAGATGAGCAGCTGGCAGACCGCACACTAGAAAAGTTACATAGTGCACCTTTAAAAGTAGGTGCCTCCAGGCCATAGACTGTATAAAGAAGAAGACTGAGTGTGACCTCACCCATAACATTTGGCTCCAGTCCTTTTTAAGAATAGGAATTTATTCATGGACAAAATGGCAAAATAAAAACAGCGTGATCGTGTAGAGCAGGTCAAGATCAAAATTATTATTTACAGAGCAGTTACAGAGAGAGGCGTGACAGTCTATGCTCCAGACTGACGAATGCTTACTCCTGTTATGTCCTTTGACAAGACATCTGGGGGCACTGCTGGTTACATAAAGTCAGATAATAAAATCATAATAAAAGTCAGATAATCAAAAAAGAAAATGCAACTGTATAATGCCACTAAATGTTTTTGTAGAGTTTAGTTATTTATATACTGTATATATTTATTTTTTTCCTGAAGATACTAAATTATGATTGTTCCACCTCTATTGTCTACATGTATGACATCACATGTATGACATCACATGTATGACATCACAGTTTGTCTGACCACTGGAGCAGACCATGGTCCTGAAACTTAATTGAGGCCATCACTTTCTCCCTAACTCATGTTCAGTATCTTTCACATATTTTCAAAAATCACCTTTAATTAATGGCCAGACAGTTTGATGGGACCTATTATTGGCTCCCCCTTTGATCCAAGCATTTATGATATAGCTGCTGGATAGAAACGACCTCTCCAAAATTGGGCAAAGAAAATGACAAGAGAAATGGACAGATGGGTGGAGACTGATGGAGGAGAGCCGGAATGAACCAAGGAAAAATGGGAAGGGAGGTATGAACTAATGATCGGGGGAGTGCAGGAACGCTAAAGGCATGGAAGATGGTCCAAAGGCAATGATGGATAGAGCGAGACGCGGCGATGGATGAGTGGCAGAAGAAATGGCGTGGGAGGAAGACGAGCTGATGGGATGGACAGGTGGGAGACAGGGAGAGTGAAGTATTTAAGGAAGGGGAGACAGAGATGCCTGGATGCTTCAGGACTAATGGAAAGATAACGGAAGGTCTTTACAGCTGCGTGACTGTCACACAGACAAACATGTAAAATGGGTCATACATTAGGAATAGTTAACAGCCTTCTCCCTTTAAAACACAAGGGAGTTAGAGAGCTTGCACTAAAGTTTTCTGTTAGTTGGAGACCCACATTGATTTAAATGTGCTATTCTATTATTACTGAATGCACAATGACTTGTAAATAACATTTTCTGTAGAAACTGTACAAAATGTTGGTTTCTAAAAAACACAAGTTTGTGATCTAAATTGCCACAACAAAATTAAAAGTCAGTTGTTCTTATGATGTGCACTCACTGGTGAACATTGCTTGCTATGAAAGTTGTTTGCCCTTACGAATCAGCATGAAAACAGTGATGGTGAAAAGGAGAGAGAGTGGTAGTCTGGACCAGAGTGAGCAGAGAGGTCCGAATATGAAGCGATGATAAGAGAGAAGAGATGAAGAGAATAAGCAGACGCTTAATGCAACCTGAATGCTTTGGGACATTACAGATGTGAATGTGTTGCTCCCAATGGTTCCCCAGGGGATGGTGGGCCACTGCATCCCTGCTGCACCTCTACTGCACCCCTGCTGCACCCCTGTTGGACCCCATGGCTCATTGAAAGGGGTCAGAGGCGAACAGCTCTGCTCCATTTAGCAGCCTGCTCATGATAGATGAATGAGAGAGTGCGATGGAGAGGAGGAGCCAGGGCCCTGCTGAGCACACAAGAGCCGCTGCCACTCGGGACCTCCCCTCCAGCCGTGAATGGTGGTAATGGGTGGTAATGGGAACAGACACAGGTGGGGTCAAAGGTGAGTGCCGTGGGTACATCACTGAGCTGAGGAAGTGAAGACAGCTCTGGGTGTAATTTAGAGGAAGAACTACCTGTTCTACAGGCAGATTTGTTAAAATACAACTTTTAAAATAACATTCAAATCATTTATGATTCTGGATTTGTTGCTTGCATGACACAGTAAAATCAATTTGTAGCTTAATTCAAATTCTGCAATATTGAGAGAGATTTTACATGATTTGTACATGAGTGAATGTTAATGATTTATTTGGGGGAGAAAGTGGATAAGCAGTGATTCCAGAAGACCTTATTTGTGGTGCCACTAAATGAACATGGCAATAACATAAAGTAGCGCACTGACACAGAGCCATAAACCCGCTTTGGCTCTCTGCCCAGATGATCCAATTTTCCTTCCTCTTGCTCAGGTCTTGGGACCTCTCCAGTTTCCTAAAATATATATTTTAATGTGTGATAAGGCAGTATGAGTAATCAGATAATGGAAGTCATCTCAGAGGAGAGCCCACAACATGGCCGAACGGATCAAAGTGCCAACCATGACGCTTATCTGTGCTTTGCCAACTGATAGCATTGCTAATTTGTTGAGCCACTGGTGAACTCACAATATGACTCTGTACTTTGAGAAATCTACTTGAAAATTTGTAAAATAAAACAGCAGTTCAGTTAATCTGTAAATTCAAAGAGTTTCATGTTGGTGATGTGAAAACACAATGTTTCAGACTGATAAGCACGCCTCACTAATAGTGAAGCTACAGAAGCATCAAAAGTGCCTCCCCAGCTGTGAGGCCAGAGGACGGGTTTGTGTTTAGAGAAATGAGGGAGCGGAGGAGAGAGAGAGCAGAAAGAGAGAGGCTGTGTGGGAGGAGGCAGCTCTGCAGCTCCTAGGAGAGACTGGGAGGGCGAAGGGTCATTATTGACTGAATGAATTTTTAAAGAGGGCCCTCATCGGGGGGCGGGAGGGGCCTGTGTGACTATGCGTGTACAGTGTATTCTGTACTGCACTCCTTCCACCTCATTCTATTGTGCCAATGTACATAAATGCCCACAATAAACTACCTTGAGACCTATGGCCCTGCAGACCCTCCATAGGCTCTATAGTTTCCTGCTCCACAGTAAAGCCCTATTGATTGCCCTTTCATACCCTTTAACAATCAATGTGGACCTGGTTTCAGGAGGAGCACTGGGAGAGGGAAGATGGAGGCACAGCCCAGGCTAAAACAACACTCTGTTTTTCTTTGCGAGATGCTATGGACCGGGGGGCACAGGGCAGTGGGGGGTTACTTAAGGCCACAACCTCCAGCTCTGTGGATGTTAGGACTGAGGCCAGGCTCGCTGAGAGAAGTGCCCAGAGGCGCAGCATGTTGTGTGGGGGAACGATAGGGAGAACAGGGGCTGGTGGTGGGCTGCTGGGCTGGATGTTGCTGTGGTTTGGAGAATGCTCTGTGTGCGCACTGACCCTGGCAGATAGCAGACAAGGGAGGGAGGGGGGCATTCAATCATACTAATGAGCGAAGGAGGAAGAGAGAGCGAGGGATGAAAGGGAAGGCAGCTAAGCAGAAAAAAGGGTCGTGGGGAGAGATGCTTTGGCAGTGCCAGGCAAACACCCTGCACCCTCCAGCCCCCTCCCCTGTCTCTACACACACACACACACACACACACACACACACACACACACACACACACACACACACACAGACATACACAGGCATGTATCCCTTGCACTGTGAGGACATGAACTCATATAAAAAGAATTCTCCATCCTCCTATAACCTTGTCTAGTGCATAATATGGCCTAGTAAAAAGAAAAGATATGTCTGCAAGGATGATATTGAAAATTATCTGCATAAATATGGAAGCTATTGTGAAATAATATATAGCAAAAAGACTGGTCTGGTCTGTGTGTCCAATGTTCTTTTTGTTTTCTTTTTATGAAAATTTGATATGGAAATGCTTTGATTTATTAAATTTTGATATGGAAATGCTGTTTATTAATTAAAATAGTGCTTCCAGTTTTCTTTTTAAATGTAAACACTGTATAATCCAGACATCCAAACAGAGACTTAACCCTTCCGATCCTTTCAGGCCAGTAGCACACAGGTGAAATGTCCTCACAAATACAGAGATACAGTCTCTGACACTCTGTATCTCTATCAGTGCTTGGACACACACACACACACACGCACGCACACACACGCACGCACGCACACGCACACACACGCACACACACAGAGCTCTCCCAGTGCAGCCACACTCATTAGTGCCAGAGAGAGAGCCACTGCTGGAGGAACACCAGCCGCTCCAAAACCCTCTCTTTCCCCACTCCCTCCCAGTGTCCCTCGCCCTTCGTCTGCCTCTGCCTTTTATTTTTCATACTTTCACACCATCCTTCTCAGCCAATTTGGGCCTATGTTGTTTTTTACCCATCCTTGTCTTTTTTCGTGTCCCGATTTCCCCTTTAGCATGTCCACAATTCTCAGCTGTCATCCATCCTTTAACGTTTCTTCTTTCATTTTTTTTTTTTTTCATTTTTTCCTCAATGTCTTTTTCTTGCCCGCTGCACTGTGTCTATTTGGAGCTGTGCACAATCCTTGCCTGGCTTGTGTGCGCTCCCGTGGTGGAGGGTTATTTGAGGGATTAGGCCGGTGGCAGGGTGGTTGCTGTGTCAGTCTAACAGGCAGGGATCTGGACCAAGGCTCACTACCAAATCCCTTCTTCCACGCCTCTCTGCCCGGGACACCGAATTAGCTCCTCGCGCCTTCATCTTTCATCTTCATCCCTTTCTCTTTGCCCGCCTGTCCTCCCCTCCTCTCCCCTCCGCCGTACCGTCCCTCCGTCCTACATGTTTTCTCCTCATCCTCCTGTGCTTTCTTTGAATCAATTTTTCATTATTTACGGAATGCTTTTCACCGTGCATACAAAAATTTAAGCTTTCTTCAGGGTATTAAATTTGGAAACCTTGAGCAAGAAACATGATCGCATCACAATAGGACATCCTGGCACTACCTCCTCTAGTTGACTTATTCCACTATGAGGGCTAGTACTACCACCTTCTCACCTCAAATAGAGTGCAATGTTATGTGCAGAAAATAGTGAACGAATGTATGTGTGTTGGCATAGATTCTTAGCACACAAATCTTGACTTAAAAATGTCACTCTTCCTAAAAACCCAATCCGTAAAATACCAGCTAATGCTCATATTTAATTGCAGCTCAAGAAAGGGATATTGTAAAGTCAATCCTCTTGGGTAACAGAACTGCCAGACCAGCCTCCCAGGAAAAAAGCACACTATAGCAAGCATGTTTTTGTGAAAGGTCAAAATTTGTATTCAGTTGTACAGTTATTTACCTTTCCTTAACATTATCCCTGTAGAGTAATAGGGATAGGGTTATACCTGTGACATGTAAAGGAAAGTAGGAAAGACAAGTAGCATTACAATTGGCCTATACTCCGTTGTTTGTTTTGTTTTTTGTTTAAGCAAATTTAGTTTTGCCCTATTGCAGATATATTGTAAAAGCAGCTCTTTAGACCACTAAATGAGACCACTATGTGCTGTCTACATCTAAGTATCAGGAATTAGGAAATGCACCATTAGCATTTCATGTTCTAAGTAAAATGCACTTATAAACTCTCGTTCACTATGCAGCACATTATAATCACGCCAACAACTGAAGTACAATTGAAGTATAAGAAACTTTACCGCAGCACTGTAAAGAAAATGTAGTCCTCTTGACAACCTGATGGAATAATTATATATTATTAACTTTTGTGATTCTTTAATTTGTAGAAATGAAGCTTTAAAAGTGCGTGACTTGTGATCTTATGTTTTGAGTTACAGAAAGGCCAGATATCCGAGGGGAGACGTAAGCAGACAGCTTGGCTCCTCCAGTATCTAAGTTTCAGGGACATTGTCCCTGTGAAAGATGTCATATCTGGGAATTATCTTATAAGTGTGTTGGGTGTTATGATTATGTTTTGGTTTTAATGATTATGTTTTGTCAGCTGTCCTGCCACATGTTCCCCCACCCCTTATGGGCAGGACAGACCACGTGTAAACTAGGGATGTTAAAAACTGAATAAATAGCAAGCTGGGGGCACAGAGAACCAGGACGCTCAGAGCAAAATATGGGCCAAGAGCAACTTTGTAACCTGGTCATATTTCTCTGACTGTTCTCCACTTGCAAGTGAAAAACCTAATCTCTCTTGTCTTCCTTTCCTGTGTACAGAATATGTTGGGTTTTTACCAGCACCCATCACAACCTCCCATTCTTGTTCCTCTTTAAATGAGGATGGATCTAAAATTTGAAAAAAAAAACTTGTAAAAGAATACACATTTAAATCATTTTAGCTGATGCAGTTGATATTACATTATTGCAGTAATTGCTTTTACACCACAAACTTTTACACCTTCTAGTTTGCTGCAGGATAATTGAGTAGAGTTGTGCAGTGGAAGTGGCTCCTTATTTCAGGATGCTCCGTTTCTGTCTGAGCCCTCCTCTCTGGGCCGGACCCCTGGGACGGGAGCAGGTTACACCACTGGTGTCTGAAGGACAATGCATGTGTGTGTGTGTGTCTGAGATAGACTGAGACATTAACAAGGTAAACAACAATTTAAGAAGATGCTTTTTATCAATGCATGAGTGGCTGTCTGTATCCCCCTGTTTGGGTGTACATCTACTAATGGACTTCACACAAATGCAGGGACACAGACTAATAGCTTTAGGTGGACGAGGACAATAGCACTGGTCGAAACCTATAGAGAGCGGAGAACAAGAGAACACAGGCTCTATGGAGGAGAGTAAAGAGACTGATGAATAGAGCGTGATCAAGGCCAACACCTCGTCACAAAGGCACATGTCTGCGTAAGAATGTTTAACAGGTAAGTTCAGACCAGGCTCAGGGATTGTCAGATACAACAAGTGATGACAGTGAATGAGAACATATTTAAAGACTCTTGTTTGACCCAAAACACAAAGGTTTAAATGCAAATAGAAGATGTGTGGTATACTATCTACTTCACTGAGAAAGATATTTGCATCAACACAGTGAATACAATAGATAAAAAAAAAAAAAAAAGTTTGTTTGTAAAAGTCTAAACTACAGGATTAGCATGTTAGAAACCCCAAAAATGCACAATAGATAAAATCCTCCAGCTAAGGTAGTCCTGACCAAGCCTAGCAAAAAGATTATGGAGATGGGTTCTCAAGCACTGTGCTGCGGTGCTCACCGTGTTTGAGGAGATGCTCCAGCAGGATGGGTCAAATGCAGAGGACGAATTTCCCAAGGACAATGAAGTGTACCTTAACCTTCAGGTAATGTGGACAAATGTAGTTCACAACAAACACATGGTTCTATTACATTAGTGGCCATTATTTTTTATTTTTTTATTTTTTCTCCTCATTGGATACCTCAGTGAAAACAGATGTGTAGATTATAAAATGACTCTTCAAAGATTTATTTAAGCCATTCACTTACTGGAAACTTATATTGGCCGCTTGTATTTTTGGTTTTGATTTATTGAGGAAAAATATAACTTTTACAACTATCCTGGCCAGGCTATATCACAAGGTCTTTTAGAAGTGCACCATCTTTCAAGATTAAATCAAAAACATTGACAGCATCTCTATCCATCACATTTTGTCTTCATTTTCCATAACAGGATGATGCCTTGTGTATCTTGTTTGTATACAACCTCTCTACTCCTTGGACTGAGAGGTGGAGGAGAAGGTCAACAGTCGGAGTAAAATAAGACACACCAAAATGTTTTCCCTTTGTGTCAAAAGCGTATGGAGTGGAAGAATCACTACATGTGTCACTGGCCTCTGCTCCACACACCCAACAGCTGCTTTGGTAAAGGGCATGGCCAAAGTGAGGCTGGCATTTACTCTCACGGCCAGCTGTGGCGGCTCACTAGATGTACAAGAGGAGTCGCTAGATCAGAGGCAGCACCCGCACAGAGCAGCGTCAAACTGGCTTGAAAGATGATGTTGACTTTTCACACGGCGCTCAGTGCACCGCGGGCTGCACATGCACACACAGGTCTGTGCAGACAGGGAGGGCTTCTCACGTGTACCACCAGGCTACATGTGGATGAAGAGGCTGTTTCTTAAACTGTGCTACATGAGATGCTTCAGATGATATGCAAGGCTTTCTGCAGTTCTAATTTACAGTCAGTTTTACTCTATTTATTGCCCTCCTTTTGGTTAGTACTAGTTTATTACTTCATCACTTTACTTGGGCAACAGTAGCTCTGTTGGTCGGTTGGTGTTTGTCTACTGATCTGAAGGTTGTGCCATTGAGTCCCAAACTCAATATAAACAGCACTTGTTGGCTGCTTAGATCCACTGACCCTCAGGTTGGTGGTGTGTTTTCAGCTCCCACAAACACTTAACCCACCTTGCCTCTGAATACACTAGGGTATAAATGAGTGTGAATAGGTGAATTGTTCCTTGATGTAAAGCACTTTGAGAGCCTTGAAGATGGAAAAGTGCTATGTAAAAATGTGCCTATTACCATTTACCATTCTCTGTAGTTATATTCAGGACCTAGCCTAGACCTAGAGTTTAGACCTGATAGACTATACTTCTTTTTTTGGAACTGGTTTATATCTCATGATATATCTGGAGAGCTAGGGGTGGTACTTGGTATGAAAAGTCAGAGAACTACTGCATTAAGGTTCACATAGTTTGAATAGAAAAAAAAACAAAAAACAAAACAATAAGCACTAATAGTGTACAGCACTGCCTTTAGAATTGCCTTCATGCAGGGCTTGACATTTAAGCATTTACAACTACTTTACTTGTATTTTACAAGTGGCTATCATTGTTTACTTGTCCAACACCTAGATCTACTTGCCTGTTAAAACAAAATAGTGCCCAATTAATTAGATTTTTTAAAAAATAAAATAGACTCCATGCACAGGCCTGTAAAAACTTTTTTTTGTTCATATGAATGCCAACACAACATGACCACAATGACAAAATGGGTTGAGATGATTATCTTTGGTCTTTTCATTAAATTCTCTCTCTCTCTCTCTCTCTCTCTCTCTCTCTCTCTCTCTCTCTCTCTCTCTCTCTCTCTCTCACTCTTGAAATCTCTCTCTCTCTCTCTCTCTCTCTCTGTGTGTGTGTGCATGTGAGCGAGAATGACAGAATCGCATTGATTAAAAAAAAAGAGAAAAAAAGAGGCGGAATCAAAGAAACAAAGTCCTCCTAGTGCCACATCACCCTCTGGAAACACAATAACTGTTTCATTAGGAAGTTTATGTTGAAAAAATATAATTCTGTTAAAATAATTGTATTTGTTAACTTAATTTTTTCATCTGTGGACTGCGTTTTGTTGATTCTCAAACATCTTCCTTTGTTCTAAAAAATACAGAGATTTTATTTTGTTTTAGTTTAGTTTTTTTTTTCCCCACTAATACCCTCACTTTCAGAATGGTGCAAGAAATGACAACTATAACATTCATGAATTTACCTACAGCTACAGCAGTGCTCTGGATATCACTGCATGTTTGTAGAACACTCTAGAAGCAACACATTTAAATCTTAGTACAATTGTCACACTCTTGTAGATGTGCAGTCAAAAACTGTACAAATTTGTTTCATGGAAAAAGTCCTTACATTAACCCTAATTACAAATAAAACAAAACATGTTTTAACAATGACTACATTCTAATCCAAAGAAGCAGATAAAATCTCTGAAAAGTCTTACCTGCAGATCAGCTCTCACAGTCCTCCTGATGCACACTGCAGTGTCCAACTGTCCTGTGTCCTGAGAGTGTCCTCTGCTCCTGTACCTGTCCTGTGTCCTGATACATTTGAATTTTCCCTCCAGAGGCTTTGGGGAGGGGAATTCCAGAGGGAGGAGCTTCACCAGAGATTATAGCAAAGCCATGTTTCCTCAGGGTGATTAAATAACATCGACCACAATCAAGCAACCTTTGTAAGACTTAAATATGCTGGAAAGAGACTCATAAAAAAAGTCATGTTATTGTTGCCAAGTTTGTGTTTGCAATTTAAACAACCACTCTTGGACCATTTCTTCAATGTGGGATTAACGTGCATGGCACTATTGGAGAGGGAGGGAAAAGGTGCACAGGTAAGACTGTTCTCTATGAGTGGGACTCAGTGGGATGTGGAAGAATGTGCACATACGGGGCTTCGTGAGGACCACAGCAGAGAGGCGAGTTAAATGTCGAGCCACGCGGTGCTCTGGTGACACAAGCCCCACTCACAGAGCGCATGGTTCAGTTGGAGTCGCTCCGGTACAACTTTAATGTCGGTTATATGCCTCCACTCCGACATTGACGTCTACTTGTCGGAGTGGAGGAATTTTCATTTTTTATCAAACATCCCTGCACGCCGACTTGGTTGGAAGTGGTGGCACTTAAGCATTTTTTCAACATTCCGCCATTCTGACAAACAAGGTAATTATTAAAAATACATGGGCCTACTAGAATGAGCTATACAAATATTACACATACATACATACATACGTGTCCAACCAGGAAAACCAATACCAAGTCATCCCAGGGGCGTTTTGAGTTATTCACAGATTCTGAAAGTTCAGGTTCTAAGCTTTCCAATGATGTCTTATGCGTGAAAATCTGACCATATTTTAAAAAGTTGTCTCTATTTGAAAGCAGGCACAGTAGATTTTCTAAAGCCCTGAAAAAAGCTCGTGAACTTTCCTCTCTTCAGCCCTCCTTGCCTAATTTGTATGACATTAAGCTAAGCCCTCCCCCATCATGACTATCACTGTGGTGTGACTCATTCAATAATTTAATAATACACAGGATAATATGTTAAGTCAAAGTTTACTACAAAATTTACTTATAATCAGGAAGTACTAATAGCATAGCAAAGTAACCAATATAATTTTAAAAAGTAATAAAATATGTAATAAAATACTAAGGTATTTAAAGGTTCCATGGCATGAAATTTTCACTTTCTGAGGTTTTTGAACGTTAATGTGAGCTCTCCTACCCTGGTTAAAAGTTGCGAAATGTCTAAACTGAGCATTTGCGATCCTTTTCTGCGTTAGAAAAAATCAGAGCTCAAACGGGCGATTTTGAACAAGGCACCTTATTGACGTCAGATCGAAAAAAGAAATGCAAATGCAGTTCCACCCCTGTCTGTCTGTACTCAGCGTCTCTGTAAATCACACCCAGAGAGTTTGGACTGCGGAGGAGCTACGCAATGCAAAATACGTTTTTTTATTTGCCTGGAGGAACTTGCGAGTGTTTCTAGGCTCGGAAGTCCTTTATCTGAGCCTGTGGATATCTGAAACAGCAGTGGTTTAATTTTATTTTCTGTGGAAATGTTTATTTTTCAATGGAAGGCTTCTCATCTCTCCCCCCGTACAAAAACACGGAAGTGGGTCACAGAGCGGAGCGGAGAGCTTGGCCACACCCCCACCCCCTACTATAGGCCACCTCTGTCCTCCTCATTTGCATTCAAGCAACAACGCCCATAATGAAGTGTTCCAGAGTGACATTTATGACTCTTTCTCATCTTATCTCTGTTTCTCATGCACTGAGTGTTGATTTTGAAGAAGGATTCATTTACAGTATTAGGGAACCATTAAGGAGCCATATAAAAGCATCAAGAAGTACCATGTCATGGGATCTTGAAGGAGTATTTCACAGGAGGTAATACTGCTCAAATGAATTTCATATTGCACATAATATAGCATATATATATATATATATATATATATATATATATATATATATATATATATATATATATATATATATATATATATATATATATATATATATATATATATAGAGCCTTGTTCTCGCATCTCGCCCATTTATAATATATTATGCTTTAAATAAATAAATAACAATAAATAAATACATGCCATACATCTACCTATAAATAAACTTTTGGTCACATCAAAATGGACAGTCAAAGTTAAGGATTTTTAAGTTACGGACGCTAATGCAGCCTATGAAATCCAGCTACATATTCAGGAGCTGAGCACAGCTGATAGGCGTAAAAAGTAAACAAAAGAGCGCAAATGTCACGTGATTGGTCCGCAGCGGTAGGATGGTAATTTAGACACACCTCGATTCTTACCAAAAAATAACCCTGTTTCACAGACAAAATGTATGCTTTTTAAGCAGCCAATGCTGTTATCTGAAACATGGAGTGGCTTCTTCATGATCTCAACTAGC
Source organism: Paratrypauchen microcephalus (assembly GCA_036785185.1). Lineage (NCBI taxonomy): Eukaryota > Metazoa > Chordata > Actinopteri > Gobiiformes > Gobiidae > Paratrypauchen > Paratrypauchen microcephalus. Next base: position 4,976,573 of record JAVJIX010000010.1, read on the forward strand.
ACATTCTGCAAAAAAACGAAAATCACAAATTTTGAAAAAATTTAGTAAAAACACGTGTATCTAAGATTGCCTAATTCCAAGTTGTACCGTCAAAGTCCGTGGTGCGTCACATATTATGTATGGAGTGCGAAAGCTTTCAGAAATATTTCTGTGCATAAGATAGAAATCTGTGCATATTTGGGAATCCATGAATAATTGGCTGTAGCTGAACATAAAATAAATATTCGCAAACTCTCGAATGAGTCCAGTTGTACATAAAATATATTGTTTGTATTTTATGCATCAGAATACAAACTGAAAAGTTACAACATTAAGAATTACACTCACCAAATGAAAATTTGCAATTACGCTTTCTTCAGTATGAATATGAATTCACAGACGCAACTCAGCTGTCAAAAATACATCTCTTCACTTCACTGTTCCTGTATCGAGCAGAAGAAACATCAATCGAGATGCCGGACTTTTGCGCCGCATACGGGCTGAACCAGGAATGAACCAGGATTGATCCCAGGACTAAACCCAGGACTGAACCAGGACTGAACCAGGACTGATCCCAGGACTGATCCCAGGACTGAACCCAGGACTGAACCAGGACTGAACCAGGACTGGACCAGGACTGATCCCAGGACTGAACCAGGACTGATCCCAGGACTGAACCCAGGACTGAACCAGGACTGAACCAGGACTGGACCAGGACTGATCCCAGGACTGAACCAGGAGGACTAAACAGGACTAAAACAGGACTGAATCAGGACTGAACCAGGACTACAGCTCTGCACCCCAAGTCTCAAATACTCACATTCAGATGAACAAGTAATAGCAGGAGGAGCGGGTGGAAGTGGGCCCATCACGCGCACACACACACAGACACACACACAGACACACAGACACACACACACACACACCTACACACACACACACACACACACAGCCATAATCCTTTCACCTATGTGCCAACTGTTGTTTGATCAGAGCTGTGCTAATGCTTGCAGGCGTTGCAATGTGCTCTCCCTGCATTTGTGGCTGCCTCTCGGAAAGCCCGCAGAAGAACACAGGAGCCTCCGAGCCCACGGGCGCAAAGAGAGAAAGGGAGTGCTGACAGTGACAGAAAAACACCCAGATGGCAGCTTCAGTCTACCATGGGATCACATGCTCTGAATTAGATCTGGAGATGCTGGAGGTAACAGGGAATGATGTCACTGTTGTATCAAGATGTATGCTGTTCTGTGCTGCTGTGTGCGGGCGCTGCTGTCTTTTGTGAATAGCAAATCACATGTATAGGCATTTTTCAAAAGCATGGCCTGCCTAGCATCTGTATATCGCGTCTTTGCAGCTAGCATTGACGTGCTATTGGCTGTCAATATGAAATGGGGTTTAGTCGTACACAGAATGTTCTCAGACTAGACTCAAAGGTGGAATAAGCTCACAGGGTGCAATGGCTCAGTTCTGAGTAATAAATTTAAGACAAATATGAAACTTCATCCAAGCAGATGGATGGATGAAACTTGATGTTTTAGGTCAAATGTTTTAAGTTTATGGTGGAATTGCCCTGAGGAAACCCACCCAGACAAAGGGAGAAACATGTAAACTCCATACCAACATGCCTTACCTGGCCAAGTGAACAACAAAATGGTCTTTAAAAGTCCTACATTACACTAAATTGACCCTTGTGAGCTTTAAGCGTCTATGTTATAACGCTGTTACCTCATCAAAAACATACCCGGAGTTGTGTTTTGTTTCATTCACACATGTTTGAGTGATCCTGTATTAGTCTGTCCAGATCTCTGAAGCTTAAAATGCTCCATTCCACTTTGTGACGTCATGAAGCGGTAGTTTTCAAGTTCACAACTACCTTCCAACAAATACTAATCAAGGCGTATGTAGTTTAAAAACACAGTGGAGCACATCCTGTATTACTATATGCAGAGGCGGTTCTTGGGGGGGGGTGAGTGGGGCAATTGCCCAGGGCGCAACTTCGTGAGGGGCGCCGTGCCGAGCGCTTGAAAAAAAAATATTACCTATCATATCACTGTGTAGGAAATTGGCAAATTGGCGCCCCCTCTGGCTGCAAGCGCCCGCGCAATACATTCCCTTCCACGCGGGCCAATGCGCAGCGCAGAGACCTGCTGGCGCCTACACTGGCGCGAGAGGAAAAGATTAAGATTAAGATTAAGTTTAGGCTTAAGCCTTTATTGGTCTCACACACAATGACACACAGTGACACACGGGAGAAATTTGACTTCTGCATTTGACCCATCCTTTTTCAGGAGCAGTGAGCAGCCATCTTTTTCGGCGCCCGGGGGGCAGTACCGTAAAGGGTCTTGCCCAAGGACCCACACTGGTTAGCTCATTGCCCGGGGGGGATTTGAACCCACGACCCCCAGGGGGAAAGTCCATGACTTACCAGTTGAGCTAACCAGCCGGAAAGTTGAAAAGGAAGAGAGAAAGAAAGAGAAGATAGAGAGAGGATTCACCCCCTCCCTCTCTGCGGCCGGCTGCGAGTCCAGCTCACACTACCACGATTTGATCAATGTCACGGCACTGGTTGCTACCAGGAATTGACCAATGATAGCTCCTAATAGCTCCTACCAAGAATCGCTAGCGCTCGCATCGGGAACACGGAAACTACAGAAGACAATAGTAAACGAAGTTAGTATAACGCAACATTTAATCACTTTTAAATCAATCGTTCACCCTCCGTGCTATTTACTATGAATACAATGTACAAAGACACACTTTACATGGGACTTTGTAGAGATACGCGATCAGCATTTTCAATAGAGGCTACGTGAATTACTTAACCCGGACAACACTTCATCTCGGAGCTCTTTCGGATTTGCTGGACAGTATCTCATCTTTGCTCGAAGGGGGTCTCGCCCAGGGAGTAATTCAATGTAGAACCGCCACTGACTATATGACATCAAAAGTGGAACAGGGTTTTTTCAGCTTGAGAGAAGAACTCGGCCTAAATCTGAATGTTTGTGACAAGGAAACATTATAACATAGATTAGTAAATAGTAATATGGGCCTTTAAAAAGAAAAGCTGAAATACTGTAACATTTAAGACTCAAGTAGAACGAGCAAATGCAACAGTCAGTATAGAATTCACTTTCATTTGAATTATTCAGACTCACAGCCTTTTTCCCAATATATACCTTGTCAATGAACTGTCATGGGCAATTCCAGTCGTAGCACTCACATGTACAAATTTTTACTCATCTAGAGCAGTTTCAGAACCCATAATCCATTGCTTTCCTTTCCTTAAAAAGAAAACTCAAGGCTGCAGAATACTTGAGTGGAGTTTGCACACCTGTGGCTAGAAGAGATCCATATCTTTGCCTTAACAGCCAAACAGACTGCAGCTGCTAACTCAGAATTTCAGGACAAATAAACATCTTTTTTTTTTTTTTTTACTTTTACGTTTAGCATTCACTGTTCCTCAAAGCCCTGATTTTCACAATGTATGTCACCCAAAGCGCAACCTTTCAGTTAATGTTCACTTTAGCACGAATCCGAACACGGCTAATGGAGCGCGGAAAGCTTAATGTTATTGTTATTTGGGGTACTCAGACTTCCATTTACCTCCCATTGTTTTATTTTTACCATTGTATTTATCTGTCAAAGGTTCGGTATAACACCACAAAATACATATTAACCTCAAACTCAGTTCTCTATTAGCAGTTTGTCTGACTGAGCCTGATATTATTGCAGTACAGTCGAAACAAGAAATGACAATAAGGTTAACAGCCATCCAAAATTTTGACGTGAAATAATTTGGATCTGATATGTCAATCAAGCAGCGTGATTAAAAGTGTAAAAAATAAGTATGGTAATTGCATTTCCTGTCATGTAGAATCGTGTTTATGGTTCCACAGGGGGCAAAATTACAGATAAATACTCTAGCATTGATTGAAACACATTAATTCACAAATATCTGTCAGATGAATTACAAAAACAAAGCACAATTACTGTCAGGAAAATCACAAATTCTTGTTTACTAAAAGGCAAGCTGTCACAAAATACTACAATGGTGTTTTTTGAAAGTTGTATTGTTTTAATATGAAATTAACAAAAGAAAGGCAGGGGCAGATTTTATGAATCAAAAATTAGTTGAGGGTTAAATGTGTTGTATGTTTCATGTGTTGACCAAGGATGGATATGGCAGAGATAGGGCTAGATTTTGTGTACCAATTTACCTTATTTTGCGCTGCCTACGTTTGCATCTAAATGCTACTAAACCACATTCTCATTTCCATTCATTAAAATTAATTTGAGTTAAGTTTTTGCCACTTATGATGTAAAGTAGATTGATTCTGTAAGTTAACAATGCACCAATTCTCTGGGTGGCTTTAAATTTGCTTTTTAGTCCATATAGAGCTTATTGTGGGGTTTCACATGGCATCACAACATTCTATAGGTCCATAATTTTTAATACAGATGGGGACAGCTAAAATAAATACAGTTAAAATGTATGTTTTTGTTGTAATATAGTTTATACGATATAAACAATGCCTTGCACCTGCCCGCATCCCCTCTCTCCTGCCCCCATCCCTTCTGTTCTGCCCACATCCCCTCATTCCCTCCAGACAATGATCACCTTCAGACAGACTGAAACATGCTCCCTTCATATAGTAGGTGCACAGAAAACTGGTGTGTGGTCCTTCAGTGGCTAATAGCTCCATGTAAAAAGATAAACCCTGCTCATACCACTCTACAGCTTTTATCCACAAATACCTGCGTGTTTGTCAAAGTATTTCTGGGTGAGTGAACATTCGCATACATGCATGACAAAATGTGAAAGCCCTGTTTACGTGTAGGCTCAAATTGATCCAGCCGAAATTCATTATACACAAGGATCTTTTGATAAAATTCAGATGTTTCAGAAGCTTGTGCAGTGAGCATGAAACTGGGGAACTGGCCTTTTTCATTTGATCGACAAGTCTCATGGACAGTTCTAATTTTATTTATTTTTTACTAGTGTTTGCAGACAAATGTATGTACGTCTCATATAGTAAAAATCAGAAAAATCTATTATAAGAAAAAACATAGTGTCGTACAACTATGGTGCTGGTATAAGTTCTCAAAATTGTTAGGCTCTCTCAAAAAAAAAAACTTGCTTGTATACACAGAATTAAACAGCATCTTTTTAACTGAAAAGACAGTCACTCCCAAAACTCCACCTAACTCCTTTCTGCTGTCCATTAATCCAACTAATGATATATTTTTTTGTAAAACAAAATAAGATTCTTAATTATAAGGATAAAATTGGGTATCTATTAAAGACCTTCATTACCAGACAAAACCATGCATTCCTGTCTCTTTTGTTGTCTTTGCCGAGATCCACACAAAAAAGTCAAAGCGTTGGAACGAAAACGGTTTCAGTTTTGCATCTCACACAATGGGAGAGGCGCGTGTCTATTCTGAGCCGTGTGTTTGATTCTGGAGGAAGAACCTTGGACCATCTGTAGCATTCTGTTTGATGAGCGGCGCTTCAAGTCCTGCAGCCTGCATGTAAGATCAAAACCAGTGGACCACACAAGTGTGCCATGCTCTCATTTCTTCACAGCGCTGCAGAGAACAGCCGAATCCTCACATCAAGACACAAATACAGCCAAGTTTGATGTCAAGATGAAATCATCTTTACAACTTTTGCTTCACTCTTTGTTCAACACTTTTAAATAGATTTTTTTTTCTTGTCAATGGCTTTATTGGCTATTGCTGCTTTTGAAACTCGCCCATTATCCTTTTTAGTAATCAGAAAGAAAGTGGAAAAACCTTCAAACGAACTTGGCAGCCCTGTGATTAGCAGTTGTTTTTTGATTCGTCCATAATTAAGTGCTAACATTAGTTTTATATTTGGTTGCAAACAATTAGCCTTCTGTGTTCTGTTTGTGATTGAAAAACAGTGAATGAGCTACGTTCATCACATCAGTGACCTAGAAAAAAAAAAACCTGTTTTACAAACCCTGGTAGTGGCAGGTTACAGTATAAAACACAACTTTCTGAAAATGCAATACATGATTCAGCCACTAATACAGTAAAGTAATCATGAAAAGTAATGATAATATCTTTGTTTGATTTGATATTCTAAAAGATTTTATTTTGAAGGGAAAAATGCAAAGGTATGTCTCTTCCAATGGCCATTCCCTAAAATAAAATGATGGTACAGTTTTTAGCAAACTAGCATGATAGTTACGATTTTCCAATTAATAATAACCCCAAATAAAACCGTAGCTTTTTTATTTTTATTTTTTTCAATATTTTTGAAAAAGAGTTTACGCTATTTAATTGACTAAACAAATAATTGAATACTAACTTCAGTGAGCTTATGTTTTAGTAAGACTTGTTTGTCCCTCGCCATGGCCTAGACATTTGTAAGCACTAAAGCAGTGTATTGTAACTGGTAGTTAGCGAGTATTGTGAACACATTTGTGAAGGTTTTTCATTTAACTGCACTTTCATAAATTTTGCAAACTCTTTTCATGTGGGAGTTTACAAGATTGTAGTTCTCAGTGATAAACTTAAATATATAACCTTCACTTTAAATTACAATATAAAAACAATACATGCAGTTTGGAATGGGATCTTGAAAGTTTTATGTTGGCAATGAGTTACACATAATTACATAACTCTTTATTTTATACTTTGTGAAGTATACTTGCAAACTTGACTAGCATGTTTCAAAATATATTCAGCAGAATTCAATTGAGTTATCAACTTTCTTTGACTTTTTGGAAGATTGTTAGGAGACCCTTTTTGTGTTAAAATGTTTGCAGCTCTATCTACCTCTCATTAAAGGTGCACTGTGGAACTTTTCTGGTGTGATTTCTTTGTCTTGAATGGTTTCACAGTACCAAGTTACAGGTCATATTTGTGGAGTGGCAGCCCCACTGACAGTCAGAATGCCTGTTTTTCTAGGTAGGTTTAGAGCACCTGGAACTGAATGAATGTAAGGTAGAGCTGTTTAATGTCATACTGTGAAAAATTCCAGTGCAATGACATATCCATAGAAGCATACAAGTGACAGAGTCTCAACCAAAAAGTTACATAGTGCACCTTTAAAGAGTAAAATGCAGACTTTTACACTGAGAAATATCAATACAAACCCAAACCACAGAAACATACAAAGGGAGCAGACCGCGGGCTGTAGAGCTCTGGCAAACGCAGGGGGTCCTGAGAGGCAGCGGCTGCGACCTTGGCTGCCCTTGTGTGTGCCTGACTCCAGCTGGGCGTCCATTAGAGGGCTCCACAACAGACGCTGGCCTCTGCTGAGAGCCAAGGGTTGAATACTACACACATACACCCACTATACACTATACTACATACACTATACTGCTAGACTAAGACAGCAGAGAAGCACTTGTGAGGTATAGACTAAGTATGTGTACGTGAGGGCACTGCTCAAAAGCTGGTAAACAAAGTGAAATGCACGTGGGTATTTATCAGTGCGTGTATGATAGAGAGTGACAGCGCATCCAGCGCGGAGATGTCCAATGATTCGGAACCTTAACCAGAGCAGGTGTTGTCGGGACACGTGATCTGCAGGCGAGTCATTTGTTTTACACAGCTTTCATCAAACAGCAGCAAGCTTACCTGAGATAATGACAAATGACATTGGAGGCGTCTTGATGATGGTGTTTGCTCAGGGCTCTGTGATGAGAGTTAGACAAAGATCCCAAGGGTAAATGCACATCTATTGTACAGAGTTCTATTGTTTTGGATGGTCCCTCTTACAACTAGGTCAATGCTACATCACACGCTTTTGATGCAGGAATGCTAAATGAACTTGTACTTGCACAAGCGTTTCTGTAAAATATAACAGTAATGCTGTTATTGTTGTCACGCTAACGTCATTAAGGTCAGTTGAATTACATTAGATAATTATATTACAGCAGGTTTTATTTAATTCTAGCTGGCCTGTCTTTCACTTGGCTCTTAATGCCTAATTTCTGCTGTTTTCGTTTTATTGTCAGTGTGAAAGGCTTGTGTTCATTTCACTCTCTATTCATCTGGTTCAGGACATTTTTAGAAAATAAGGTTTCATGCAGTCTGTATTTCCCAAATGGAATCAACTTCTTGGCTTGATTGTTGTTCTGCGTGGCACATCTGATGTGTTACACTCAGCAATGTGATACCAGGCAAAAATGCAAGACAAGAAAACGGCTAATACAAATGGCATACATGGGGAGACAACAGGCACATTTTCATGAATAATCTTATACTAAAACTTTGTTCCTTCATTGCGGTTAACTGACCTCCAGAGGTCTGATTCTGTGGCTGCCTGGCCCTTCCCTTAACCCTGACAAAAGAAAAGCCAAGGCTAATTTTACCCTGGCTGCTGTCTGCAGTGGAGCACTGAGCCACAACAGTGGTGTACTGCAGACACCACCTCACAGCAGGCCATCTCTCCACTGCGCTCTCTTTCTCCTGGATCTGGTCAACTCCAGCAACACAACCATCATTAAAGCGTTCTGGCTGATCACACGCTTTAATTGGACCGTAGCAGTAGCCCGGGCAAAATGGCGCCTTGTTAGCTCAGCTGCAGAGCACAGCAAACGTACAAACAAACAAGCAAACAAATGAGGATATAAACAAACCCCATGGAAGCAAAGTTGGTATGTGTGGAGCACCATAGAGAAGGCTGACCTGCAACACAACTGACAGGACCACTACTGTACCAAATACACTATATTTAGAGACAAAGAAAGGCACTGAGCTATTGCAGTAGTTTCACAAGCGTAAGCACTGTATACATTAGACATTTGCAACTATACAAGGCAAATGAGGATCAAGCTCTCTATAATGAAAAAGCAATGTTAATTTATCTCTCTTCTCTAATACAGAGGTAATTTTGAAGCCATTTCTTGTAATGTTTCCAAAAGGTGTTGAAAGACTGGGAATATTTGGAGGGTCTTGAAGCAAAAGCGAGGTCCATGTGACAATAGTTGCTATGACTCCCCTTGGTGTTGCTTTTATCCTTAACAGTCTGGATAGTAATTCAAAGTTCTTAATGCTGCACAGTCAATGCCAAACCAAGAACTTTAGGTACAATGCAGAGCTCTTAGCATTAAGCCTCTGTCGCACTCCTGACGTGCTCCTGCCTAGGAGATGTGAGTGCTGAGTCCCACATACTTCCTCTCGCCTCTGGCACTAAATAGGCACCTTTCTCAAATTTACTCAGGGAGAAACAAAGACAAGGAGTTTAAGTCACTTAAGTTTAATTTTACCTATTGTGTTTTTAGAAATGTCAAAATACATACACCTATTAATAAGTAAATAAAATATATTTCTGATTCTGAAGGATGCTTCACTTAGAACAGTAATTGGTCTGTGTACCTCATCGTGATGTGTTTCTAATTGTTGCTTTAATCAGGCATACATTTTGTCCAGATGATTGTTCCCACAGCTGCGCCCTGACCTGAGGTGACCTGAGGTAAGCTTAGGTGACTGCTGTGCCCTGGGATCAAAGCCTGTGCTGTTTGTGAGTTTGTATCACGGTGGGGCTCAAAGGTCTCTCCTGTCTTTGTGACCTTTATTGTTGTTGACCTACTGTACCTGCTAAAACCAAAACATGAGCCACAGCTAAGACGCCCCCCAAAGCAGCTTCAGTTGGCTTTACACTTCCATTGTAATCAGTCATGTGTTTTGCTTTGTTTTTTTTTTTGTTTTTGTTTTTTGTTTGTCAAAATACCTAAAACTGGAGGACCGTCATCTGCCGTACATCTTCACCTAGAAGCCACGGGCCATTCATTTGAGGACAGTGAGGTTCAGATCTTAGCCAGGGAAAAGAACTGGTTTGAGAGGGGAGTTAAAGAGGCAATTTTTGTCAAAAAAGAGAATCCTTCTTTAAACAGAAATGGGGGAGTCAGACGTAAGTTGTCTCCCATTTATAATTCCATTCTCAAACCAAAGTCAAAACAGACAAAAGAAACAATAGGGCAGACAGGTCAGGGCCAGAGGTGTGGAGACGGTCGTTAGGGTTGAAAAGGTATGCTAAACTAGACGCCAGAGAAATTCGAAAAACAAAAGAGAGAATCTCAAAAACCAATTAGTTGAGATAGTTTCAGAATAATTTCAGTGTAGTGAGCTCCTCCCTGCAGCTAGATATAAGCAGTGTCTAACCAGCACTTGAACCAGAACTGACGAAGCCTCTCGGATGAGCGGCGAAACATTTTCGACCAAACAAACTTTGTCCAGTTGACAAATTGAACTTCTCCTTTTATCAAGGATTCTACCTGGACGACTGAGGGATTCTTCACGCAAAATACCTAAATGGCATGATTGGGTATACAGCAGCACATTTTCCCCTTGAGAGTTAAAAGCAATTGTTCCACTTTCTAAGGCACCTGGTAATAATCTGGAAAGGGTTTTTTAAAGTCTATACACCTTCATCATATTAAATTTGTTAAGATCATTTGCCATTCAAATTAGTGCCACTATTCAACTAGCCAACTTCAGTAATACACAAGAAAAACCTTGAATCAGAGATGTATGAGCATATCTCTTTTCCCTTTGATGGTGCCAGACATTGCTCATGAATAAATATACATTTTTATTTGATATGACACAAATTGGCATTTTACACAAACATTAAGTGTTATTATTCATCAAGATATGCTTCTTTATGTGAATTTTATTTTATTCATTTTTTTTTTTTTAATGATAAATAAATGATGCAGTGTTTAAAATAACAATTTTTATCATCACCTGTGCTGCTGCTGTCTGTGGTACAATGTTCTAAACAGGACATCTTATCCAGGACAGCACTGGTGAGGAGTGAGTGCCCCTCCCTCCCTTCCTCTCTGTCTCTCCCTCCCTCTTTCCCTCCCTCCCTCTCTTTCCCCCCCTCTCTCTCTGTGACTCTTTGACCTTCTCCAAATGGGTAGAGCAGGAGCAGGACTGTGACGTGGCAGAGGCCATTTATCTAACAATTCCCCCCTCTCTGTGTCCCCACACCACCACCCAAGTGGGGCAAGGTGATAGCAGCTCATCCCTGGATCAAAGCATCCTCTTCTTATGTTGGTGCCATAAACCGTAATTAACCACAATTACCATTTGTTTATAAGGCTCAAGAAAGTAGATGGGTTATCTTAGAGCTGTGTCACTGCTCTTACTCATCCATCACACTCTGCTGGTTCGCCAACTCGCAGTTAAATGTGTGCATGAAAATGGGGTGAGAGAGGGACAAATAGAGGGAGAGGAGAGGGGGATAGGGGAAGTGCATAGAGCTAAGTGAATAAAGAAGTGTGAGAGTGAGAAAGGGACAAATAGAGAGAAGGAGAGAAAGGTGTAGAGAGAGAGAGAGAAAGAGAGGAGCGAGGGGAAAAGAGCGGCGCGTGGAGCAGACATGCCTGACTGATCACGCTGTGCCAGGGCCTCCCAGACGAACTGTCATCACCAATTAGCACCATCGCTAACAACTGACATGCTGTGATGCCGACACTGCAGAAGAGCAGATTATAGGGATGTACACAATATAAAGGGGAGAACATTCTAAATATAGTACAAGTTTAAAGTCATTATTGTTCAGTTGTAAGCAAAATGAAAGTTAAAAAGTGTATTTGAAAGGAAATGCTTAGGGTGTGACTGCAGATTGAGATATAGGGTTGGCTTTTCAGATCTTTTCCCCAGATTTGTATGTTAAGCAACGTGTCATCTCAAGCCAGAACCAAACCTGTTGGTGCATTTCAGTACTGCATGTGAAAAGCTCATTGGTCACCTGTGATTTGGAAAATACTGTTTCTCTTACCTCAGATTAATAGAAGTTAGGCTCATTGATTTGTGCAGACATTTGCAATGGTTTTCTGCCCCTTTCGAGATTCATTTATTTCCTCATAAACAGATATATTTGTTTTGATACAGAGGACTATGCACATTGGAGAATCCACTTGTCAATCACGCCATCTAAAACCGGGGAGGAGTGCATAATTTGGATCCCAGTCAATGTTTGATATGAAGTGCAAAACAGCTCTTTGGGTTGTACAATGACAGCATAGAGTAGATCCTGATGGTTATAATCACACATAATTGTTTTGGATTTTCATACACCATATTGGCGAAATTATCACATTTTATCACAAAGCTGAAGGTTGTCATTTTCTTTCATTCTAAACCTCCCTATATCTCAGTGTTAATTCTACACATCCATAAATAGCCCTTCTTTGCCGTCACCACACCTACACCTACTTGTCTGACTTGCAAAGGTGTGAATGGAGATGACAGAGGAGGCACCACTCACAGAACAATCTATGTCACACATCGGCCCTGGCTCTATCTGCTCTGCTGCTGTCAAACTGTGCAGCTACCGCAATTAGCAATCACTTTACTGATGCAATGCAGTGAGAGGGTCCCTCATCAGGAGCTTGTTTTTTTAAGTTTTAATGTATACTAGCATGAAGTTAGTCAGGAAAATATAAACATACTGTATTAAGGGTAAAGTACACTTTTTTGTCACTGCAGGGAAATTTGTCCTTCTCATTCGATTACCTGACCGGCCAGGACCACATGCTTTGACAAAACTGTTTAAAGATGAGTGGGCCTTGAGCTGTATCCTGTTTGCCTGATAATGCCATGCACTGTATGCAAGTATGCAGAGAGTGTGATTGATAGAGATTAGCTTGGTCCATTTGTATCAAAAACAAACATATGTTTACATATATGTGAACAAAGAGGGGAAACAAACTAAAAAAAAAAAAAAAAAATACTGAGAAACAGCATAGATTTTTAACAGAATCAAAAAACAAAGCACCAAACTATTATTTATTTTAGTTAAAAAGAAGTTACATATTTTGTTCTGAATGTTACGAGAGTTTTGGAGTGGAGATGTCTTTCGCATTTGAGATTAGCAACTGTGGTTGGATCATCTCAAGTTAAGATGGAGAATTTTCACCTGCTATTGTCCGGTTCCAGTCTTCTGCATTGAATCAGAATGTAGAAGGGACTGGCTGGCCAGACAATGCATTTGACCCTTCCTTCAATCCCACTGGGGTGCTTCATCAAGAGCAGTGGGACCCCAGGGACTCAGCTCTGTGATCTTGTTGCTAGGCTCGATTAGGACTACCTTCACTGGAGGACTGTAACTATTGTTCATGTTTTGGGTATGTAGAAGCTTCCATGTGCTTAGAATTGTTGTGGACACAGCCTAGTAATGATATAAATATTCTATCCCACTCATTTTAATGAAGCAGAAAAATAAAACATGAACACTGACAATTGTAGACAGATAAATTGTTATATTATATTGTATGTTCATTATATTTATCAACAAGTAATACTAACAATATAATAATAACTTCCAGATTCATTTTATAAAGTTCAATGATTAATGTTGAATTTGTGGTGCGTGATGAAATAAAACTAAAATAACATTCTTTAACTGTTGTAATCCACTAAATTTTGTGTTGCATTGATGTCCAGCATAATGCTAGAACTAAGTAATGCTTATTACAGTCATTAGCATCTAAGCTAATTTTGGCGCTAATTGCTATGTCTGTAAAAAAAACAACAACAACAAAAAAACAGTCTTACATGTGGTAAATGTAAAAACATGTTCCACAAGGTCATTTTAAGAGTATTATATTCTCTATAGTAGTAATTAGTAATTAACTGGGTAATACAATTTATTTCTGGCATTGTCTATTAGAGAGCCATTCAAGTTTAATATAACTGTTGTAATGTTGCCACTACATGAAACAGAAAAATGAGATTGGAAGAAACAGTACAAGCAAGCTCATTTAAACCAAACTGAGCAACATTTAATGTAATGAACTACAAAATATTTACAACCCATCACAACAAACATTTGAAGCTTTTCTCAAAAGCATTTCACTTAGATCAGAAACATAGATTTTAATACAGTATTATTTTTATATATAAATTATTTATAAATCATAAATTATTCTCGCAAAAGCCAGTTTATTTCAGTTTGTTTTCCCAAAATACAATGAAGCTGCTCTTATGGTGAAGCAGTAACAAATTCCATATATTGGCCAGTATAATTATGTCCTTAACCTTGAGTAGCCTATAGTTTTTGAGTGTTTGTCCACCTGTGTATCAAGCAAACATGGATAGATAACGTTATGGAAACAAATAATATAATAACACTATTGTGGATGCTTGGATATTGCCCAGATTGTATGGAAAATAACAATCGCGAACTAGAGAATGTGCTGCTTGATAGTTTGACAATGGTGAGTTAACAGTGGGAATATGAGCTGCTAGTGTGTGGGGTAATGGGGTGTGTGCAGTACTGGAGGCCATGGTGCTAGATAAGACCAGAGTGTATAAATAGCCCTGCCCTGGTTTGGTTGCTGGCACCCTCACACACGCACATGCACACACAGACACAAAACTCTGATCCAGTTGCCATTATGCACTCTTTCCTTGTGGTTTGGCTGCCCTTCAAGAAGTGTCTATTTGAAAAAGGCTTTTGGCTGGTTTGGTCTGACCCTGCCCATGTGTGTCCAGCCATGTGCACACGTTAATACCATGTTTGGGTATCACTGCCAACAAACAGAGGAATAATTGGCTGTACTGCTGTAAATGATGAGAGAGTACATATTTACATCTGTATAGTGACATTAAAGGGGCATAAAATACAAACAAGATGTGTTTGTATTTTATTGCCATACAAACAAGATGTAATTTTTTGTTGTTAATTGTGGTGACTAAATCTTTCTAAAATTAGTTTTCAGCCTTGTCTGAAGCCATCTGAAGCCATAAATACTGTAGAAATATAAGTTGACCTTCCTTTTTGTTTATTTCAAAGGGTGTTCCACAGGGTTTAATATTAGGTCCTGTTATTTTTATATATTTCAAGATAGTGATGTAGTTGTTTTCCATGGCAAATTGTTCTTATTTTTATGTGTAAAGAGCTTTTGTGTAAAATACTTTAGTCAAGGCTATCACATTCAAAATTCAATGAATTATCCATTAATCTTTTGGTTTTGGCTCCAATCAATGCATTTGAATTTTATAAAAGCAATACAGTCCAAAAGGTGTTCCACAAGGTTGCCTCTTTCTGCATTATTTATAAGGTAAATATGTTTTTTCTCCATGCAATTTATTACATGAAACTGTTATCAAATAGTCAAAGCAAAAATATTTTCTAACTTTAAAATATGCACATATAGATAATTTGATGCTCAACTTAGTACAATGCAATATATTATGATTTATTTCTCTTTGTCCATTTCACTGTAAAAAGTAAAAGGGCCATTAAATTCTATTAAATCTACTGTAATCCTTATGTTTTCTCCTTTCCCATAACAGCCATATTGTCCTAATCTCCCAGCCTCACACAGGAGCAGCTCAAACACTCCAGAGGGGAGAAAACCACCACACACTTGATAGGATGCGGTTTGGAGAGGGTTTTGAGAGGGAATAACACGCTTTCAGATATCATTTCACAAGGGTCACCAGGACAGTTACTGTACAGAGCTGCTTTGAAGAGTTATAGGAAATCCAGGCCAGCTTCCTTATCCTGATCTAACAGAAGTGTTCTAATGCATCTCAATAGTGCACCAACGTATACTGGAGGAACTCACAAGAAAGCACTGAAAGCATAAGTTATTATCAGTTGTAAAAAAAACAAAAAAACAAAAACTTTTGTTACCAGTTGCCTGGGATCCAGAATACACACTTCTTCAATAGTTTACAAAATGTGAGTCTGCTGACAGGTGAATCTCCTTGAGTTCAGATGGGCGTGATTGACAGGTGGATTAGCCCATCAGGGACACACATGGTCCGCCTGTATCAAAAGAAATATGGCTGCTTACAAGGAATAAAATAACAGGGGACAAAACAATTACAGATTTCTGTAGAATCAATGATCAAAGCACTAAACTTTAATTTGAGGCGAGAGAAATATACGTTTATTCAAAATGATGGGAGCTCCTTCATTGCACGTGTGTCACATTCCAGTCCATGTTACTAGTAATTAGCTAGCAAACAAAACAAAAACAAAAAAATACATTTTAGCAAAAACTTGCCGTAGAAAATAATAAAACCCTGATCTTGCTTCATGTCCTCCTCCACCGTAATCACTAACTTCACTAGATGTATTTCTCTTTGCAATTGACTACTGACCAATCAGCCTCATTTTGTGATACTGTATGTGCTAATTAGTGGATGTTATCATGCTCCCTTGATATTTGTACTATTGACTCTGGCTTAGTGCAGCCGTATAAATAGATTGAGCAGATTGGATGCAACTTATTTTTCTAACCTACTCTAAAAGTCCATATTCCTCCTCCAGTGTGCATGACTTTGCCCAATCCAGTCTTTATCCATTGGTGACTTCTGCTCTGACCCCAGTTGGCAGCCCGTGCCAACTGCGTGTCTGCATGAGTGTGTGTGACTGGCTCTCTTGTCCCTGCAGCGTCTGGCATCCTCTCAGTGACCTGGACACGGCTGTTGCCAAGATACTGACGATGGACCATGGGCTCTGCGTGTCTAGCGGCATTGTTTCCACATTTATATATCTTTTCTTTCTCCAAAGCTAGATGGTTGAACTTTGAACTCCCCGATCTTATCTGTCAATCAAAAGTCCACACCTACACAGTCCAACCCACATTCATGTAGAATGCCTGTGGAGAAAGACTGAAGTTGTAATTAGCCCACAGAGGAAAACGTTTTTTTGAATTTTTGGACCAATTCTTCCTCGTGCCCAATGCACGTTTTGGACTTCTAAATATGAAAATAAATAATTCACTCTTGTCAAAAAAAAAAGAAAAAAAAGAGGCAAATTGCCATCTGACCTGAGGGGGAGAATTTGAGTGTGCTTAAAATGATCTAAAACATGCTGCATGCATAATTTCAAAAGATATTCAACAATTTATGTATTCATGGGATTTGACTTCTAACAACTGTTTTTCAGTACAAAGTACAAAGTTGATCTGAGTTTTATTTTACATTTTGCTTTTTATGCAGTCAAAACTAAATTAACAATGCACTATAAGGTTAAAAATGTGGTGTTTTAAGTATATAAGTACACTTCAGGATTATGTCCTGACGTAAAACAACATTGATACATGATACTTATTACATAGAGTTAAATGGAAAGATGGCACACAGAATAAATATATAAATATTGTTGGTCATGTTCAGAATAAAAACTAACTTTTTTGAACACCTGTATAGATAGATTCTCAACAATTCTAATCTATAGTTTTACATTTTACATTTCTTATGTGTGTAATTGTTTTTTGTCACAAATGACTCCATATTGAACCATACTGAAACAGAGAGTCTTGACATGTTGGCTTCCTTTCCAAATCAATAAAAAACTAAACAGCTGCAACATGTAAATAAGAGCTAGCATTTATTTGCCATCTAATTTACACACAGGCACACAGCTGCTGAATAATGCTAACTGTGACAATGATTTATGTTTTCACTTTGCCTTGGGTGTATGCATGTCTCTCCTTGGCTTTATTATGTGTGTGAGTATATGTGTGTGTGTATGTGCGTGCGCGTCGAAGGGAATGAGGTGACCCGGTGCTGCGTGTGAACTCTTGGTGACAGAACGCCTCGTCAGATGTCTGGGGAGCGAGGACCAATCAGCTCTCCTGTCTGTCTCCTGCATGTGCGTAACAGGCCAAGGCTCAAACAGCGCAGGACGAGATGAGACATGTGCATATAGCTTTAATGTGTGTTCATATTAACTTCAATGTGTCTTCATAATCATTGGGCCTGACCTTCTCCTTGACGTACCTGTTACCTATAGTATGTGTGTGCATATATGTGTGGAATATGATTAAGCATGTGTTTAACATAGACTGTATATATAAATGGATCATAGCCTGTTTAAACGTTCTATCAAATGGACATAGCTAACAGGCTTGCCGCCGCGATCCAAATAGGAAGTTTGTACTGTATGTGGACCCTGGCTCCCATTGACTTACATTGGAATAACGTGATACCTTTCTCTGTCACTGCTGTTTGTATTAACCCACTCTACATGATCCTGGTGCTTTTTTTTTTTTTTTTGGCTGTTTGGTCCATCAAAAAAATCCTATTAATAATAGGGAGTCTGTGTCCAAATTCGCTCCTGTATCCGTTAGCATCGTGAACTTAATCCTACTGGAGCTGAACGCTGCGGGTGTCACACTGGCTTACTCCACTTTTTTTATACAGTCTATGGTGGTTAAAATAATTAAGAACTTTTAACCCCATCATATATGCATTTTATTACTATTTGCGTATTATTATTAAGAATAGTTTTATATTCAAATATTTGGAGGTACTACTGTAAGTCCAAGTTATTTCTCTTGTGAGTCAGTAACTTAAGTCTGAAATAACAGACTTTCAAATTTCTGTTTCATATACAGTGGTTGATAATAAAGGATCAGTAAGTCTAAGGTTTATTTTATTCTTGTTGTGCAATTAAACTGTATTAATTTAAATTCTATTTCTATGTCACAAAATATATTTTTCAAATTGATTCTTTGTAGACAGTAACTCCTATTACATTACAAAAGCAACAAATGACAATACATTCAAGAGTTTGAGGGGCAATTTAAACATCATTATAAACTCACAGGTTGTTTACTGTGATGGTCTTCATAAAGCAGCTTAGAAGAAGAAGAAGAAGAAGAAGAAGAAGAAGAAGAAGAAGAAGAAGAAGAAGAAGAAGAAGAAGAAGAAGAAGAAGAAGAAGAAGAAGAAGAAGAAGAAGAAGAAGAAGAGACTTTATTGATCTCACACAGGAGAAATTCTTCTCTGCATTTAACCCATCCTGTTATTAGGAGCAGTGGGCAGCACATTACTGCGCCCGGGGACCGTCTCCATGACCTTCTTGCTTCAGTTTGGTCAGGACTTCAGCTGGAGGATTTTACCTATGGTGCATGTTTTGGGTGGATGGGGGAAACCGGAGTTCCCGGAGGAAACCCACCCAGACACGGGAAGAACATGCAAACTCCACATAGAAAGGCTCAGGCGACCCAAATCTTATGGCCATACCAACATGTCACGTGGGGATCGAACCCAGAACCTTCTCACTGTGAAGCATGAGCGCTAGCCACTCAGCCACCGTGCTGCCAAGAAGATTAGCCTAAAAGATCCTAAAAGATTATCCTTATACTTCAATAACAATGTCATATACTGATGTCAAAATGCAGACGCACATTAAAGGTTGTGCAGGCATTAAATTGTTCAGTTTTATTGTAGACAGGTTCCTGACACTAGCTCACACTCTCTGTCCATCTCTCTGTCTATCTTTTTGTCTCTCTCTCTCTGCCCCAGCTCTCTCTCTTACCCTCATTCCCTCTCTTGCTCTCCTCCTGCCCTCTCTTGCTCCCTCTCTCTCTCTCCCTCCCTCCCTCCCCTCCCTTTCCCTTTCTCTAGCTCTTTCTCTCTCTCCCCTCTCTGCCCTATCTTTTACTCCCTTCCTCATTCCCTGTCTGGCTCTCCTGCTGCCCCTCTCTTCCTCTCCCTTTCTCTAGCTCTTTCTCTCTCTCCTCTCTGCCTCTCTCTCTCTCTGCCCTATCTTTCACTACCTTCCTCATTCCTTGTCTCGTTCTCCTGCTCCCCCTCTTTTCCTCTCCCTTTCTCTCCCCATCTCTCTCTCTTTTTCCCTCTCTCTATCTTTTTGTCTCTCTCTCTCTGCCCCAGCTCTCCTTCTCTCTCTTACCCTCATTCCATCTCTTGCTCTCCTCCTGCCCTCTCTCTCTCTCGCTCTCTCTCTCTTTCTCTCTCTCTCTCTCCCTCTCCTCCCTCTCTCTCTCTCTCTCTCTCTCTCTCTCTCTCTCTCTCTCTCTGCCCTATCTTTCACTACCTTCCTCATCCCCTGTCTGGCTCTCCTGCTGCCCCTCTTTTCCTCTCCCTTTCTCTCCCTATCTCTCTTTCCCTCTCTGCCCTCCTCTCTTTTTCCTTCTTTACCCCTTCTCTCTCTCTCCATCTCTGTCTCTCCCTCTCTTTCACCCCCATCTCTCTCTCCATCTCTCTGTATATCTTTTTTGCCTCTTTCTTTGCCCCAGCTCTCTCTCTCATACCCTCATTCCCTCTCTTGCTCTCCTTCTGCCCTCTCTTGCTCCCTCTCTCTCTCTCCCTCCCTCTCCCTTTCTCTAGCTCTTTCTCTCTCTCCTCTCTGCCTCTCTCTCTCTCTTTCACTGCCCTACCTTTCACTCCCTTCCTCACCCCCTGTCTGGCTCTCCTGCTGCCCCTCTCTTCCTCTCCCTTTCTCTCTCTATCTCTCTTTCCCTCTTTCCCTCTCTGCCCTCCTCTCTCTTTCCTTCTTTACCCCTTCTCCCTGTCCCCCCCCCCCTCCTGTCTTTCCCACTTTCTCTCTTTCTGCACATCACATGGCAAGTCCCACTGACAGCGACTGATGGCGGTGGCGCTGTCATTACGCTCCTCTGTGCCTCACTGTCTGCAAATATATTAAAATAATGCCCCTATAGGAACAACCACTCACTGTATGTTGCAATACAGCGAGGGAGGAACTGGAATTGAGGACATCGGCAAGGAAGGAAGATGGGAAAATAGAGCAGGAGGATTCAGGATGGAGGAAGGAAGGAACAAGGGAGCAGCATTAAAGGAGGGGAGTGGGGAAGGTGGGAGCCAGGGAGCAGGGAATATGTTAATTAAGAGAGAGAAAAAACTAACAGGTAACACTTTGCACATCTGATGCTAAACATGTCCTCTCGTGAATAATTCTTCTCACACATCCAAAAATAACAGATCAGGAGCTGCAGACTGCGGAGCAAAGAAATCAGTACACACGCAACTACACACAATTTGACTAATGTGCAACAGTCACACACAAAAGTACAAAAGTGAATGATGATGTTTTAAAGGGCCCATGTTACACTCTATGTTGTAATGTTGTTTCCTCATCAAAAAACATACCTGCAGTTGTGTTTTGTTTCATTCACACAACCCAAATCCTGCATATTTAAGTTGAGTTCTCCTCTCAAACTGTGCCCCTTCTTGTGATGCCACGTGGTAATACAGGAAGTGCTCCACTGTGTTTTTAAACTCCATAAACTCCATACACCTTCACTAGAATCATTACGGTAATTTCAGCTCTGGAATTGCCGGTCTCTACTGAACTAAAGGTCAACGTTAACTTGCAAACTATCACTGCATGACATCACAAGATGGAACAGAGCATTTTGAGCTTTGGAGGTGTAGACAGACAGTGTGAATGAAAATAAAACACCAGGCATGTTTTTGATGAGGTAACAGTATTAAAACATGGCTTAAAGGAATATTAAAGTTTTTGTTTTTTTTTACAATCAGAACCTTATTTCGGTAATAAAACAAGTTGTTTTACTCACCCGTAGTACTTTGGTGTCATTTGTAGTCACCAAATAACAGAAACTTTTTCACTTTTCAAATTCAAATTATAGAAGCTCAATGTCTTAGTTTACACTTTCGTTTGAGTCAAAAGTGTCCTCTAATCCAAGATTTAGCCATAGTTTCAAGTAGACGACAGGACAGCACGCATGCGCGCATTCACAGCTGATTTACAGATAAGAAGACGCTCATAACTTTTCTGTTGCGAGCGACACATGGCAGAAGATTCGGACTTTGAGACTGAAGAGGACTTATTAGAGTATGATTATGAGTATACGGATGAGGAGACAGAATGGATACGGAAAGAATGAAGTGGAGACAGTTTTAGGAGCAGCGCACCAGAGAACACCCATCGGTATCTCATTACTTCTCAGAATCGTGCACTGAATCCGCTGGCCTTCTTTCCTTTCCTTTGCTGGTAAAAAAATCGTCCTGAGTGAAGTGAGTACTGCAAACATGATGGTCCAAACGTTTTACAGCTTTGCTTTTCATGTTTGGGTCCCGAGAGCTGAGAGCGAAATCAGCTGTGAATGCGCGCATGCGCACTGTCCTCTTCATCTCGAAACTATGGCTAAATCTCGGATTAGAGGCCACTTTTGACTCAAACGAAAGTGTAAACTAAGACATTGAGCTTCTGTAATTTGAAAAGTGATAAAGTTTGTGTTATTTGGTGACTGCAATCACCTGCCCCAAGCGCTCACGTTACGCTACGAAACTGCTCCAAATGACATCAAAGTGCTATGGGTGAGTAAAACAACTTGTTTTATTACAGAAATAAGGTTCAGATTGTAAAAAAAAACATTAATATTCCTTTAAAGCTTACAAGAATCCATCTTACATGATGTGATAATGTTAGAATCACTTGTTACCAATTTGTCCACTGCTACTGATTTGATGTTGACAAGCTCTGTAAATATGACTAATTGTGTCTACTACTGTAAAACAGATTTTTTTTTTCTTGTGAGCGTTGTAAGCATAAATTGTTGATGGCAAATTAAACGTGTAGAGTTTTAGAAGTGAGTTTTGACCTTGTGTCTGCCAATTGTTTGTTCTTTGAAACTCTGCTTGTGTCTCTGCTTGTGTCTTTCTGATGAACATTTAATGAAGAACTCTGCAGAAGTAATGCTCATTTGCCTCATTTCTCTCTACTGTAATGGTATTGGAGGTTTTATTTTTATTTTTATTTGCATTAGGTTTAAATTACATCATTACTTTTGTTACTAGTCTGTAGTATGTATCTGCACTGATTTATTTACAATGCAATATTTGTTTTGTTTTATACATACAATATCTTTATTTTTGTTTTAATTTTATTCTATGCACACTTGCATTACTATCTAAATGTAATGGTTTATTACTAGACTACCACTACAACTACAGCTACTACAAATACTACTACTTCATATCCATTTTTTCATACATGTTTTTACCAACATACAGTTCATTACCAAGCAGTAACATGTTCAAACAGATTGGAGACCTTCAACCAGAAAAGTTTCATAGTAAACCTTTAAAAAGCCCATAATACCCATACATCTTTGGTGCCATTCAGGAGTCAGTCTGAGAGCAGCTGATGCAGTAGTGAGAAGTATTCATGAAGTCATTATCAGTCCCAGGTGTGTGTGAGTTTGTTTGAAGGGCTTGGAGCTACATGCTGGGCCCCACCTTCCCACTGCATGTCCTCTAAGCAGTCCCCCCACACTGCGCCTGATGCCACTAACCTCTAGTGCAGCTGCAAACTTCTACCCTTCACTTCCAGCTAACTCTGCAGTGTCTCACCCTCCTCCCCGCCATGCTGCCTTCTGTCTGCTCCTCACATGCGCTCAGAGAGGAGAGCAGAACAGGGGAACAGGCGGCTCTGCTCTCATGAATAAATAACTACCTCCACCGTAGCACCAGAACAAGGCCAAAGCACTGAATCCAGTTACCTCAGAGGCTCCAGATGAGACCAAAGGATTTAGTCCTCCATCTTTCTGGCAACATTTTTATCTCATGTTATAGACATAACTGTGCCTAGCATTGGTAAAGTGGTACACAAATATACAATGCACAAATACAGGATCAAAAATAGAATAGAATAAATAGAATTTAAATTAGAATTTAAGACGGAATTTAAGACAGTTATACATTGTTTAATTCAACCCATATGTACCTTTAAAGTGAAAAGTTAGTTACTTTTTTAATGTACACAATAGCAAAAATAAAAACACCAGGATCATGTAGAGTAGGTTAAGACCAAAATGACAAAACTCACTGAAGCAGTTACAGAGAGTTGGGTGACAATATTCCAGTTTAACTCAATCAGAGCCAGGGTCAGTAGGAGCTGGAGGAGCCCGCACGCGAACTTCCTAATTGCAACATGGCAGCTAGCATGTTAGCTATGTCCATTTATATACAGTCTATGATTATTACTGTGAGCTGTGTCTTTTCTGCACAGATCTGACCTATAACTTAAAGGTGCACTATGTATCTTTTCTGGAGAGGGGGACACCATCTGCTTTTCTTCATGGAGATCATATTGGTTTGCCTAGGTCAGAGGTGGGTAATTATTTTTTCCATTGGGCCACATGAGAAACAGAAAATATTGTGGAGGGCTGGGCCAAAATGCTTAACTCAATTCTGCATAATATTAATTCTATTTCTTTATAAAAAGCATTTTTTTGGTAAGACTGGTAAGAGTATTTATGATGCCTGAAGTGAGGTTGCCTTACAAAAAACACCTCTAAAATAAAAGCAATATAGTTTTAATCCCTGCAGGAGGTAAAATTATGAAATATGTTAATTTTGTAATTGTAAATTTGCTTAAATGGACTGGTCAGAGTCAACCAAATGGCCGTTTGTGGCCAGGGATCTGTACAGTGCCCAGGTCTGGCCAAGATGTTCCACAATACGCCATTAAACTTATCTTGCAATGACAGGTTTTAATTGCTCAAAAATGCCTATAAAAACATGCATTCTTACTGTGAGCGTAGTCACAATGGATTTGTAATTTGGCCTGGTGGGGTCACATACTTGTCTCCATGGAGATAGATAACTTTACTGCCATACTGTGTATCATTCCAGTCAACGCAACTGCATTTCCATGAATGCAAGCAGGTTGTGTACTCTCTCCCCAAAAATTACATCGTGCTTCTTTAACCTGGTAGTGTCACCTGCTTGTCTCCATGGTGATAGATATGTTTAACAGTGTCCTTGTTAATTTTCATCAGTATTGTTAACTTAATATGATTTCCCTCCTCATTACCACTACCCACTGTCTTACTGCAGTTAACAATGAGAAGGAGTGCTATATATATATACCTGCAGATTGCTGAGGGCGGCACAGGTTCCTCTGCATTGGTGGGACAGTGAGAGCTGTAATTACCCACAGTGCACTGGCCTCTCTCACTGCAGAAGAATATACTAGGACTCTTATAACAGCACATACATCTCCAAGCCCTAGCCTCCCAGCAGGTATGATCCAAGAGTTACGCCCGCCTGAGAAGAGCTGAGGAAGAGGAAGAGAGAGGAAGAGCAGAAGTCGTAGGTCTGCGGGGGGCAGGCCAGAGGGAGGAGCCATCACAGTCAGAAAGAGCCTGTGATTGCCAGCCAGCATGTAGTCAGTAATTACAATACTGTGTTTCTTCTTTCTCTCTCTCCTCCATCACTTCCACTGCTCGCACAACCATTCACACTGTCCTGTCTTACATGGCTCTGAGCTCAAGGTTGATGGTAAGGAGGGTGCATTGCAAATAAGACAAATAAGACTTCTAATAAGTTCTTCTTAAATTACACATCTTTAAAGGTCCTATATTACACAAAATCCACTCTTGTTTTACAGCATGTTAGAATGTCATTACTTCATCTAAAACATATCTAGAGTTGTGTTTTGTTTCATTCTTACATGTTTGAGTAGAGATGGGCAATTCTAGAGCTGAAATTATTAAAATAATTTTAGTGAAGGTATATGGAGTTTAAAAACACAGTGGAACACTGTGTATTACCATATGATATCACAAGGTGGAACAGAGTGTTTTCAGTTTGAGAGAAAAACTCAGGCTAAATATGCAGCGTGTCTTAAACATATGTGAATGAAACAAAACACAACTCCAGGTATATTTTTGATAAGAAAACAACATTTTAACTTAGATCAGAAAAAAGCACAACATGGGCCCTTTAAATTAGGATGGAATTAACTTTGCCTTTGGCTTGTCTGAAAATACAATTAAACACCAATAAATTAAACTCTTTACATCAACTTATTATTTATTTATTTTACAATTTAATACACTCAACAAAAATATAAACGCAACACTTTTGTTTTTGCTCCCATTTTTCCTGAGATGGACCCAAAGATCCAAAATTCACTCCAGATACACAACACTACCATTTCTCTCAAACATTGTTCACAAATCTGTCCAAATGTGTGACAGCGAGCACCTCTGCCCCGCCGAGACAATCCACCCCACCTCACAGGTGCGCCACATCAAGATGCCGATCCGACATCATGACCAGTGCACAGGTGCGCCCCAGACTGCCCACAATAAAAGGCCACCCCGAAATGTGCATTTCTTTTTGCTTTATTGGGGGTCTGGGGACTCAGAAGTCAGTATCTGGTGTGACCACCATTTGCTTCATGCTGTGCAACACATCTTCTTCGCATAGAGTTTATCAGATTGTCAGTTGTGGCCTGTGGAATGTTGGTCCACTCCTCTTCAAAGGCTGTTATGGACGAAGAACACAGGTGCATTTTATTGATGGCATTTTGAATGCACAGAGATACCGTGATGAGATCCTGAGGCCCATTGTTGTGCCATACATCCATGAACATCACCTCATGTTTCAGCAAGATAATGCACGGCCCCATGTTGCAAGAATCTGTACACAATTCTTGGAAGCTGAAAATGTCCCAGTTCTTGCATGGCCAGCATACTCACCGGACATGTCACCCATTGAGCACGTTTGGGATGTGTTTGACCAGCGTATACGACAGCGTGTACCAGCTCCCACTAATATCCAGCAACTTCGCACAGTCATTGAAGAGGAGTGGACCAACATTCCACAAGCCATAATTGACAATCTGATCAACTCTATGCGAAGAAGATGTGTTGCACTGCATGAGGCAAATGGTCACACCAGATACTGACTGGTTCTGAGTCCCCAGACCCCCAATAAAGCAAAAAAAAAAAAAAAGCACATTTCAGGGTGGCCTTTTATTGTGGGCAGTCTGGGGCACACCTGTGCACTGGTCATGATGTCAGATCAGCATCTTGATGTGGCGCACCTGTGAGGTGGGGTGGATTGTCTCGGCGGGGCAGAGGTGCTCGCTGTCACACATTTAGACAGATTTGTGAACAATGTTTGAGAGAAATGGTAGTGTTGTGTATCTGGAGTGAATTGTGGATCTTTGGGTCCATCTCAGGAAAAATGGGAGCAAAAACAAAAGTGTTGCGTTTATATTTTTGTTGAGTATATGTATGAGTAATATGAAAGCTCAATTAAAAAAAAAATGTAAATACAATGTGTCCAAGCAGAAGTTCATTAAGGTAACCCATTACAAGTAGATCTATTTTATTTATGTTTTTTTGCAAGTAAAGAAAATGCATATATTCTGTTTTGTGCGTGCCATTTTATCCACAAAATTCATTATTTACATATGAAAAAGCAGGACAGCATGGCCTCTGTACCACCTCGGTAAGGAACCGTGATATCTTCTCCGGGCCTGTCCTCTGCCCTCGCGCCTCTCGCTTCATATCTTGCCATTTCTGCTTGTTCCCTCTCTCCCTCATCTTCTTGTCCATTGCCTTATCAGCCTGCTTTCCTTGATTCATCTCCTCTACTCTCCACTATCAAGCATACACTTGTACAATAGGGTGTCCTTCTCCCCCCTCCCTCCCCCCTCCACTTGTTCACCCCAATCTCCATCTCCCCCCCCTGCCCTTCACTCATCTTTACGACTGTCACAGGAGCCCTTTTTCTGATTCTGGGCCTGCCGCTCCGCACTCTGCTGTGTGTGTTTATGAGCGAGGCTATATTGAGAGCGTCTGGCTGGTAGACACAGAGGAGAAGAGGGGGCGAGAGTGTACAGAGAGGCCAGAGACAAGAGACAACCCCCCAGTGATGGAACAAAGATAGAAAGTGGGTTGGAGCATGATGTACATAACAGCATATACATGTATTACGTACATCGGGCTGGAGCTAAGTAAAAGCTGTGGTTTATGTTAAAGGTGGATTATGTTGCTTTTCAGGTAAAGGATCCACTATGCACTTCTCTCCATAGAGATGTTATTAAACGTCTCTTTGCATTTTATTTGTTTTTATTGGTTAAAAACACCATGAAACACATCCATTCTTACTGTGAGAGGGGTCACATGTGTTCTGACCCTTTACTTGGCCTGGTGGCTTCACCTGCTCGTCTTCATAAGTTTAAAGAAGACATATTGTGCTTGATCCTGCTATATATTTTAAGCTTGGGCTTTTAGCCTTTATTGGTCTCACACACAATGACACACAGTGACACACGGGAGAAATTTGACTTCTGCATTTGACCCATCCTTTTTCAGGAGCAGTGAGCTCCTGAAACCACGGGTGTTACAAACCACGGGTGTTACAATCTATAACACCCGTGGTTCATTACACAACACAGCATGTTAGAATTTGCACATTTTAAATTGCAATAGTAATCTAGGACGACTTAATAAAAGAAACAAGTCTGCTGACTTCTGCTTCACAGCCATGTAGCTCTCAACCCCTCCTATGGATAGCTGTATACAGTGGTACCTCACCTTACGAAATTAATTCGTTCCAGAAGTGGTTTCGTAACGTGAATTTTTCGTAAGTTGAGTAGCTATTTCAATGGAAAAAGCCTGATTCGTTCCAAGGCCCCGTTCCAAGTTTTTTTTTTTTTATAGTGTAACTTTTTTTTATAGTGTAACACTGTGTTCTGCGTCCTGATTGGCTAAGAGACTGTAGACCCAGGACTAAACCTGAACTAAACCAGGACTGGACACCAGGATTAAACCACCGTGTGCGGGTCTATTTCCTGGTTTCATGCTAGCTCTGCTATTAGCAGCAGCACCGGTGTACCTCACGAGTCACGGCTGAGGCGAGCAGCAAGGAGGGGAGGAGATAGCCGTTTCCCAATTCAGCGAGTGCACGGTTCGGAGTGTGGTCTCAGTCCCCCCCCGCGGCTCGCACTTTGCAGATATAAAAAAAATGACCCCGCGGCTGAATAAAATCTCTTTCATCCCTGATTTACAGTGCGCTGCATAGGTTTTCTTGTGCACTGAGAATGTGCGAGCAGTGCGCAGCTTAGAGTAAACGTTGGACATGGCTACACTGTAGAATATCCAGCATTACAACAGCAAAGGAAATATAAGTGTAAGGGGAAAAGCATGTGAACGGTAAAACAGGTGCCGTGAACTATGCCGTTACGGCTACCGTCACACATGTTTAGCGTAGTTTATGAAGAGGTTCATGTAGCATAGTTGTAGGTGAGGTGAACCAGTACACACATTTTATAGTGAAGTCGCAACTGTCACATGGCGATGTTGCTGGCGAGTCGGTCTTTGTAGTCATATATCCTCCCGCGCTGTGCATGCTGGGGCTTTTAAGTGTGCGAAGCGTGCATGTTTGCACGCTTGGTCCACGCCCCGATTTCCATGGAAACGACTGCGCTGTTCAGACCATGTCTTAACTGTGCAGGGGACAAAAAACGAATGGAACGGCGGTTGTCGCGCCGGATATGACGCACATCCCCCTCCAAGGACGCTCAGAACCGTGCACTCACTGAATTGAGAAACGGCTGATGTGCTCCCTTCGGGACGGCACGCAGTCCGAGCGCATGAATGAACGCAGGCAAGAGCCGCAGTGGTTTAATCCTGGTTTAATCCTGGTTTAGATCTGGTTTAGACCTACTTGTAGCTTTGTGCTGCAATTTTGTATGAAAAGCTCTTTATAAATATTGTTTGATTTGAGGAGGCACAGTTTGAGCACGGGTCTCGTGAGTCATGCTGCGCTATCACACACGTGTCCGCGCGCAGTCTTCTCCCCCCTCCCCCTTCCCCCCACACTTCACTATTAATACATTTTGTTGAAAATCTATGAAAGTTTGAGTGTTTAAACGAGAGACAAACGTGAGAAAAGTTTAAATCCAGTCTGAGAAAAGCGTATAATGTGTGTGGCTGAGCGTGCATTATTTGAATTTTTGAGATTTCGCGTTTCGTAACTTGAATTTTCTTTCGTATCTAGAGACCAAAATTTAACGTGAAGGCGTTTCGTAACTTGGACTTTTCGTTTGTTGGGTCTTTCGTAAGGTGCGGTACCACTGTATTACATTAGCAAGCCACAGATTTTTTTTTTTACACAGAGGAGTGGGCGTATACTGGTGGCGGTGAAAATGGGGGTTGATTGGCAAGATGACGTCTTGTGAAGTGAGTAAAGATTGTTTAAACATGCAAAAATAACTCCAAATACAACTTTGGGTGAGTAAATGGAGAGAGGAAACAACTATAACATGGTTAAAAGCTTAGAAAAGTTGATTTTGCATAGTAGGTGTGCTTTAAAGCCATACTGCTGAACTATTCCGATGAAGTATCTTCGCATCTTCATGGACATAGGCCAGTGGTGGACTCTCCAACACAGTAGTTACATAGTGCACATTTAAATGTGTCAAAGTGATAAGTTCATACAAATATTTTCAGTTATACTCTCATCACTGACTGCTCTGAGCCACTGATAGAGCATTCACTTTCACTCCCAGCTCCAGTTAGTGCTGTCATTGTGTCACTGGGTAAGACACTTCACCCACCTTTCTTCTGGGATGTGCAACTGCAAGACAAAGACAGAAATAAACACATGGCTTTAGGTGGGAATATATATGTTCCTTATGAAATGACACAAATTATGTTCAGTGTAAAGCAGTATAGTGCTTTGTAAATGCACTTGCTTCTCAAACACATTTCAACTCTATTCCTATCTTTGGTGGTGTAGCCAAATATTCTGTCTTCATTAGACCAACATTACTGAAACTCTCGAACCTTTCTCTGTGAAACTAATGCTGAAGTAGTCTTGAACTGAAGCAGCACACAACCGGCAGCCTGAGCAGATCATCTGATGACTCACCCAATCCTTCTCCTTCTTCCACAGGGTTTATATTTGGACAAAGACAAGACAGCCCGGAGCTCCAAGTATCTATTCAAGTCAGAGGTGGCTGTGATGGCAGCATGTATACAGTGATTCACAGTTTGTTGGTTACTGGTGGTGGTCAAAATGACACAGTAGAACATTTGCACTGTTTTGGACGGGAGATTCTTAAGGTTAAACTTTAGAGCCCTTCTTACTGTTTTTTGATGCTTGAATCTTGGATGCTTCAACTACTAAGAGCTGTTTTGAAAATGTGTCTGCCCTTTCTTTCAGAAAATCTCATGAAATTGTGTTTACAACAAAATCGCATCGGTGGTGTCTCACAATGATAAGACTGATGCTACACAATAAACAATATAACCCCTAAATATTCCAGGACAATGTAGAGTGGGGTAATGCGAACATTTTAAGACCAAAATGATGAGGCTCACTGCAGCAGTTATAGAGAGATGGGTGACAATTTTTCAGTGTAAAGTGAATTGGAGCTAGAGTCATTCCTATTTGGACTGTGGAGGCTAGGGAGTTAGCTATGTCCATTTTTGTACACAGTCTATAGTGATAATCCACATAAAAATATTAACCAACATAAGAGTTAATATGTTTGTGCCACGTTAGAGCAAAATTGCTAATTTCCACCTGCAGTCCCTGGACAGGCTGATGTCATAAATGGCCATGTCATTTGTTGATTTCATTTGTGGCTAACCTTTGTACATATCTAACCTGGCACAACCTCACACTGCAGGCAATATTCATACATAATACACATATTTGGTTCCTGCTTTGTGTTAAGTATCTCATGGCCGTATTGTACAAAATACTAGATCGTCCCATTATCAGTTCATTTCCTGCAGATTTTCATGATATCCTCAGAATGAATGTTAGTGTCTTGTGCTTTTATCTGTACAGTTTTAACTTCTCGCGGCTGTCCCTTTGACAAATGAGATGATCAATTACCAACCACTTCATATTGTTCTGCAGCCATTATCTCGCCAAATTCAGGAGTTACACATTACTAAGTCCTGGTTTTAAAAAGCAAAAGAGGGCTAAAAAGCATACTAACAGACTGAGATTCCTTCATTAATAATATGATTCCTTTCACATTTCATTGTAGATTGGCCACAATAGTTGAAAATCTAATACTAACACCACGCGACTACAGTGGTGTTAACTGTTTTAACTTTGAGATTTTGCCGTTAAAATGTTGTGGTTTTTTTCCACATCACAAGTTGTTGACTGAAGTGGCTTGATGGACTGTACCTTATTGAAGCCTGCTTTTGTGTCTCCTCTGGATCATTCAAGTCTTTGCAACTCAATCCCTCTAAGGTGGATTTTATGAGGGCTCATAAAAACATAGCAATTACACTATAATGTGAAGTACCATCGTGCTTCAGAGTTTGTCACTACTGTGGTGAATGTAAACATGCACCTTTTGGATGGAAGTTTAAACATTTTGGAGGAACAAAATCATCAGTATAATATACTGATAATTTTGTCCTCCAAAACTTTGAAATATTATTTCAAAGTATATTTCTTTAATGTTTAGGTGAGCTTTAGTTCAAACTAGCATTTATCCAACTCCTGAAAAAAATACATAAATTACAATATAAAATCTTGATAACTTCTGGGAAAAATCCTATTTCCAGCAATCCACAAAGCAATTACCTGACCGACCTATGTCAAAGAATCCTCAAAATATGTGTAAATTTGTTTGAATTAGGCTATAAGAATTTCACAGAAAATAATACATATTACAGCTCTAAACATATGAGCATGAATGCAGCTTCAAAAGTTTTGTCTAGCCTGTTAAACAGTGGCATATTTTTAAAGTTAAATAATTCACTTTTAAGATGTTATGTAAATTAATAGAATTCCTAGATGGTGGGATTAAGTGTGACACGTGAGAATTCTACTACTGGTCTGTTAGAGTAGATCAGTTTCAACTGTATTTGAAAAGTTTGTTTTACAGTGCCAAAGTTTATGAGGCTCCCTAGTGGTGGTGAGTGATAAGGTCACTTGGACTGCGCTTATTGTTTTGATCTTTGAATTAGAATATAACCAGTGCTGCAGAATACCACCGATGCATGATTTGTTTTGGACAGTCAGCCTTATAAAAGCAGTAAATTGTGTAACTCACTACCCACAGAAATTAAGATGATAAACGTTCACCTCATGGCTTAAGTCTTGGCTAAAAATCAAAACTGTACCTATTTAGCATGTGTGAAAGAGTGTATTTTTTTTAAAAACACTTTTAAAACCTGCAAATGTGGCTGCAAGTTTTGCCTCATGTCCATGGAGTTGGTCATCCATTTAGGAACTATGTTTAATTGAAATGTCCCTGTCAAATAAATGAATACGAAGACCATTTCAAACCTGCACCAATGCACCAATTCTCTTCTGTCCCAGCCAGCCCAGCACAGTGCAGTCTCCACAGACCTCCCATGTGACCTCACAGAGTAAACTGAACTTTTCCCTGAGACTTTACCCCCTCTTGCCCTATCCCATCACGGGAGGGTTTTGATTCACAGGATTGACAACCTTATTATGCGGCACACTTATTATTGATATTACACCGCAGAGGCTCGGTTGCCATGGTCACCGAGCGAGAGACATTTAATTTTCTCTCCTCCATCATCATTATCTATGGGGCCATCTGTTGTGGAAAATGAATTCAGCCTCATTTGCATGACTGATAAGCACATTCTTTATCTGTCCCGCAGAAGGTCATATGCCATGGATTTGGGGAGCAGAGATTGAGAGAAAGAGGGTGCTGGGGTGAATTGGTGCATGGTCCCACTCCTGTGATGGAGGTAAATAGGGTGTCAGGGAGTGCAATTTGAGAGAGAGAGCTTTGGATATGCACATGTGCCTGCATAATACATGGACATGCCTGTTTATGTATGCCCTCTTGTTCATATCCATGGCTTTGTTCTCTCGTTGGAAGACTTAAGAATTTACATAAGCACGTGCCAGTGGATGCGACTTTGCCTATGCTCCTCCATTATGACTGCATGCTGTAATAGTGTCTGTGGATGTGTCTAATGCCACTGCAGTGAGGGAGGGCATTGTTATGTGGTGGGTTGCTGTGAATTACGCGTTGTATCATAGACAGATACTGATCCCATATTAGTCATGTAAAAGGCCAAATACGTATGACTGCAGTGGTGTGCACAATAAAGGCAGAGGCCTGACCTAAATTTTAATCATGGATTTGGGGTTTCAAATATTTTCTTGTGTCTTCAAAACCCTAACTGAGTGTTGTCAGATCCTTAGTCTCTGTGTCATGTATTCAGATGAAGACATGATGAGAAACCATTAGCCTTCAACCTTGACATAAATAAACTTAACAAGTAATACATGTTGAATTAACATAGAAGAACATATGCCAAAAATATAAGTAGCCTAATAGTCATCCAAAATCCCAAATCCATATATATGATCTATTATTAAACATTATTCTTCATTTTAATTTCCTCTAAGTTTCTTGTGTGAAGACGGTTCCTATAATGATTTTTGGTCAACTTTTGTTGCTCTTGTCCTTTCTCCACAATGATTTTATTGAACTGTATCTTAAAATACAGCAGACTTAAAAACATTTGAATTCAGATTCTATAATCCATAACAGGAATCCTTAATGGTCATGATAATCCACTATGAGCTGAGCAGTTATTAGACATTTGTTTATCAGCTCTTAAATAAATTATTGATTATTTTGACAGACAAGCAATAATGAAAGCAACGCGGGTACTGCTTCATATAAGTACATCTAAGTACTATATGGCTACTTTGTGTGTGTGTGTGTGTGTGTCTCTCTCTCTCTCTGTGTGCGCGTGTGTGTGTGTGTGTGTGTGTGTGTGTGTGTGTGTGTGTGTGTGTGTGTGTGTGTGTGTGTGTGTGTGTGTGTGTGTGGGGGTGTGGGTGGGTGGTGGGGGGGGTGGGTGCTGGTAAAGTGGCTCCCTCCTGTTCTGCTGTGTGCTCTGGTCTTTCATGTCTGGCACATTTGTCATCACATTGGAAAGCCACACGCCCCCCCCTACGCCCACACACACACACACACACACACACACACACACACACACACACACACACACACACACACTGTACATAAGTAGGCTGAAGAAGCTTGTTATTCCTCCTCTCCCTAACTCCCAGTACACCAGCCATGCAACCTCTCCTCCACACTGCTCCCTTAAGGTGTCTTTACTTCTTCTCTTTCTCCCTCTCTCTCTATCCCCCCCACCCCTCTGCGCCTTTCCCTTAGTCCCACTGAACAACAAGCTTTCACCTTCTCCCACGCTATCATCTCCAGTCCCCAAACGCCCCTGATTCGCTCTCCCTCTCTCCTCTTTTGGCTTCTCCCGGATCACTCTTGCAACCTGGTTTTTCACACCCCAGCATCACCACCTCTAACTAATGCTTCCTCTATCTCTCCTGCAGCTATGCTATGCCCTTCATTTCTACTCTCACTCTTTCTCTTTTCGGCTACTTTGTTTATTTTAAATCACTTACAAAAGTTGCAAAGAATCATTAGCATATGCTGAATTGTTGACAATGGCATTTATTATTTTATTCTATCATCCTCCTTGATCCTATTAACATTATAAGATAATTGTGTAAATATAGTATATGCTATATATGCTATATTATACATGCTATATAATATCACAGATGTTTGTATGTGTGTAGTTTTAACGTTATGATATAAAAATGCTATAAAATTATCATAGTAAAAAAAATAAAATAAAATAAAAAAAGGAAAAAAACATTTGATAACTAATTGTCACTTTTACTTTCAGCACCGGGACCTGTTCTATAGTCTCAGTCTCACTCTCTAATTGGTTAGTGACGCGGAAAGAAAAGTTTACGGTAAGGGAATAGGTAACGATACAGTAATCGTAAACTATCGTAACTAGCCTGTATAAAGTTTTCGGGTATAGTCCGTAAAAGCGTAGCAGTAGTGAGGATTATTTTTGACTTATTAGCTGAATGCTATAAGCTAACCGCCCGTGCGTTGGTTTTTCCGTAGGTGTAACTGGCTGCGAAATATCGCGCCTACACTGAAGATATGTGAAAATGTTAAAAGTTAAGTGCTCAGTGAGAATTTATTACCCTTTGAATGTGTAATCACTTTTTAAATTACATTTTGCTTTGACCATCCATTAGATTTTGTGCATTTATAAGAATGTGGAGCAAAGTAATTGTGCCTGATTGGCATTAGCATAGCCAAATAAAAATTTGAAATGACTAATATTGAACGCCCTGTGGGCATCTGAATCCCAATGCACTGGAGTACTTATCATGCCTTCTTTCTCTGCCTGGCAGCATTGCAGGAGAGAGCGGTATTGTTGGTTCTGCAAAACGGTGCTATAGCATTTGATTTGTTTACTGCTATAGGGGAGATCAACACAATGTGCATATATAACTACAGAGCTCAAACAACGAGTAAGTCTTTGAATTGTTTTTATTAATATGTATATTTCATTTATTTTACTGCCTTTAGAACACACAGTATGTCTTGAAACGTCTATTGTTCTTTCAGGGTCAGTGCTCCACTGTCAGAAATGCCTCCTGCTGCTGTTGGGGAATGAATGAATTAACACCTCTTGTTGGGTAAGAAATGAATCTAATTTATAATCTAATTATGACAATGTCTTAAAGATCAAATTAGCATTCTCAGTGTTTTCATATCTGACTGAATATGGAAATCATTGTGTTGTTATTCCCATTCTCATTCACACATGAGCGCACATGCTGAATGCTGCCATCTTTATGGGCAGGGCATGAGTATATTGTAAATATTGTCTTCTGCCTGGGCGCAGTGCATTAGCAGTGCTCATCACTGAACACATGGCCAGAACTGGCCTGTTTCAATACTCATTCATCTTGTGTGCCTTTAATTCTGCTGCTCAGCCATCCTTGAAGCTTGGGACGGGGAAAGGTGTTAATTAACAGCAAGGCTGCCATCAGCCACACACTTCCTTTAAGTTTGCATCCTGTAGCTCTCTAGGTATGGTGCATAATCCCAGGCCAAATAATGTGCGCCCAACCACAAAAAGGAGCGATGTGCCTCCCATTTAAAATATATACACTGCACATGTACCTCACAGCTTACCCCCACCTCCATCTCGAGCAGGGCCCGTGGGAAGAACTGACTGTGGGAGCAGACAGTCTGCAGTCCTGAATAAATGTATAAGAGGGAGAAGGGGAAGGGAGGGCACATTAGCAGGCAGCGCAGGGCTGGGGAGGGAGAGAGAACATATTGAGTGTTGGAGGACATACATGCACAGTGTACAGAGAGAGCCAGATGCACAGATAGGAGAAAGAAAGGGGGAAGCAGCTTATAGCACTGGGAAAGGAATCCTCTCCCTGTGCTGGAGCGCAACACACACTCCTCCACTCTGCCTCCCTCCTCCCGACTTACACATCCACTCACATCCACTCACAGCTCACAGTAGCTTTAGGGTATACCAGTCGGCTTTGGCAGTCCTCTCCTTTGTTGTTTTTGCTATTGGTTGGTCTCAGCAGCAGCGCGGCGTGCGCCTCTATTGCTGGGGTGGGTGCATGTATTAGTGAGTGTGGATCTGCCAGGCGCTGTGGAGGATGGCACTAGCACTACCCTGGTAAGTCTTCTTTCTCTCTGTCTTTATGTTGTGCTCCTCTGCAGTGCTGCTCCTCTCATCCATCGCTCTGCTCTGGTTGTGTCTGTGTGGCTCTGTGTCGTCCGCTCGCGTCCCGGTGATGCTCTCGCCATCCCTTCTCCAGCCGTGCGTCTCCTCCACTCTCTCTCCGCTTTCTCTCTCTCTCTTCAGGCTGCGCCTCATTGGTGTGTCCTGATTCCCTTTTTCCATTAGGCTCCAGGCCTATTGGTCGCCTGCCTCCCAACCATTATCTCCACTCCTCCACCCCTCTGTCATCTCTGCTCCCGTCGCTTTGCCTTCTTCCCCATTCTCAGACTCCCAAGTCGTAAAAATGATTTGCATGCAGGAGCCGAGCAGAACTTTGCCTTGAGAACAGTAACTGAACAGAAGAGTGTGAGAAGAATCGTGTTAAAAAGGAGAGGCTAACTAAGGAACACCAGGGAAAGTTTCAGAAACGGCTGCAGTTGGTAGGTAACTTATCCATATGCTATACTGCACAGAAGGATTGATCTGCTTGCTTGTGATGTTAGCTTTTATTTGTAATTAAATTGTTTTAATTCAAACCTATAGTGATGATGTAGTGTAATACTACACTATGATCTTGTTGTCACTTTTTTGCTGTTGCTGCTGTTGGTTGTTTAGCTTTAAAGTTATGTTTGACTTTTTGAAACAGCAAAAGTGGTTACAGTTTCTTATGATTTGTGATTGTTCATTGTTATAGTGACATTATTTCATTAGTTTCGTTCACTGGTCAGCTGTCCACATAACAAATGAAGTACTTAGTTCAAGAAGCTGGTTGTGCTTTGCAGTTTTGTCTATGTAATTATCTGAACTATACATATTCTTACAACAAGTGTATTTAATAAATCAGATCAGAAAATAGCATTTTCATAGATTCTATAAGCTGTCTCTGTAAAGCAGCAAATTTTGTATGTGGCGTACTGTCACTTTTTACATGGTCTTCTTGCTTTCTATTTACTTAGTCGGCTAATGTTGTCATGCTTCCTTGGTTGGCTTGGATTGTATAGCCAAAAAGTTGCTACAGGGTGAACTGGTTCAACAAAGCGCAACAACAAAATCATTGTAGTGCCCATGCCGTTTCAAGCCTAAAGTATGCCAGAATGTTTGCTAAGTTTAACATGTGATTTGGGCAAACGGTTTACTTTGGAAATTAAGGTATTTTTATTAGAGGAGTGATGCTTATTTTATATTTTAAAAATCTATCACAAACAGCAGCCTTTCCAGCATAACGTATATGCCTATAAGAATATACTGTAGCATGGAGAGCAGCAGTGGCTTGGCGTGAGGAGAAACCATGTTCTCAGGGATGCTCCTTTAGCTGCAGACGGGGAAATGTCTTGCTTGTTAAGGGGAGGCTGGTGTGTGCAGAGCCGTGGTGCCTGATGTAGTTTGCTGAGCGAGCCGGGCGGACAGGCAGACAGCTGAATGTGATTAAATTATAGTGGGAAAGCACGCTACCGGGTCTTACTGGGACCAACATCGCGGGAACCCCCCCCTCCCTCCATCCTATCATCTCTTTTCCTCATTTTCCCTCTCTCTCTCTCTCTCTCTCCTTCACTGTCTGCGCAGAAGGAGGAGACCCGAGCCCCTAATAATCACAACAGTCTAGTCAGAGCTGGAGGGGAGAGGAAATTGGTTGTTGATAGTGATGATGAATATAGACTGTAAGGTCATCTCAAAAGCACTCTGCATTTCAGTGTATCACATCTATACTGTACAGTCTGAGATAATGATATAGGGATAAAATGGAAAGATACAGAAAATATATTTAGATAATATCTATCAAAAATATACATAAGATTAAACTAATCCAAGGAAAGAGCTGATGAAAAATAAAACAAACTCGCAGTATAATCTTTCTAATAAGAGTGTAAAGATGTTTTGTGTAGTACTTGAACCTCAACATTTTTGCACATTTCTGATGGATTGCCATAATATCAAAGGAAGATTGTCAGCGGAATAATACAACTATATATTGATATATGCATTTTTACCAATTTCTGATTCCCTTTTTCCAATTTTTGATATTAATCACATTTTAATAAAGATTCAGCCATTTCTAATAGTCAATGCTCAGCTTGAGTTTTTTTTTAATTGAGAGGTCCACACTCAGCAAAAGGATGTGGTTAGGGGCCGAGTTCAGGCATTGGAGGATGAAATTTGACTGGATTTTTTGTGTTCAGTGTGTGCTTTGTTTAGGGTAATGTTCAGGAAATTTTTGCGAAAGTCATTTTTATAATTTTTTTTAAATAATTGATCATTCAATTATGAAATAAAAATATGATATTTTTATAAGGAAAATATATGATTTTTCTGTATCATTCACCTGTTTTCTGAGATTTTTAAACCAACTAGCCTTTAATGATGACTTATACTTGAGTGATATAGCAAACACTGAGGAATCCATTAGGAGACTGCTGTATGTGTGGTCTTGGTGCGGCATGACCACAGACTGAAGCAGCAGTTGAAGGTAGGGGGCTGTCTCCTCTCCAGACTCACAGGGGAAATACTGTATGTCCCTTATTCTTAGCAGCCTAATGAATGAGCAGAGGAAAGCCTCCTGGGGATCCTCTACATGCAGCTCAGAGGGGCGGTGGGGGGCGACCAGGCGCTAATATTAGCCTCCATGTTGAGTGGAGCACAGAATTACTCTTCCACACGCCACACCGGTGCCATACATCGCCATAGCATGACTCGGCATTCAGTATACTTTCTACAGTGTGCTGCAGTGGTCACCAACCTCTGCCCATGTAAACAGGAGGAAAAACATGTGTGGCACTATTTGTTGTTTTGTTGTTTGTTGTTTTGTACATTTTACAGATAACAAGTAAAGCACTGATTGCAGATGAGATGTAGTTATTTCAATTATGATAATACTAATCTCCTCTATTAATGGGAAGAACTATATATATGTGTGTGTGTGTGTGTGTGTGTATATATATGTATGTGTAAATACAATATTTAAATGGTCTTATGGTCTTACTTAGAAGCAGACAACAGCAGTGGAACACTTTGTAATGAAAACCTACATTTCTAGACCACTCACAGTTTGCATGGTTAAAGGTCCCATGGCATGAAATTTTCACTTTCTGAGGTTTTTGAACGTTAATGTGAGCTCCCCTACCCTGTTTAGGCCCCTCCCCATGGTTAAAAGTTGCGAAATGTCTAAACTGAGCATTTGCGATCCTTTTCTGCGTTACAAAAAATCGGAGCTCAAACGGGCGAGTTTGAACAAGGCACCTTATTGACGTCAGATCGAAAAAAGCATTTCTTTTTTCGATCTGACGTCAATAAGGTGCCTTGTTCAAATGCAGTTCCACCCCCGTCTGTCTGTGCTCAGCGTCTCTGTAAATCACGCCCAGAGAGTTTGGACTGCGAATGCGCTAGGCAATGTGAAATGTGTTTTTTTATTTGCCTGGAGGCACGTCCGAGTGTTTCTAGGCTCGGAAGTCCTTTATCTGAGCCTCTGGACCTTTGAACAGCAGTGGTTTAATTTTATTTTCTGTGGAAATGTGTTTATTTTTCAATGGAACGCTTCAAATCTCTCCCCCGTGCAAAAACACGGAAATGGATCAGCTGTGAGCTACAGCGGAGAGCGGAGCATTTGGCCACGCCCCCACCCTCTACTATTGGCCAGTTCTTTTCTCCTTATTTGCATTCAAGCAACAACGCCCATTATGACCTGTTCTGAGGGAGAAAAAATACTCTTTCTCAGCTTATCTCTGTTTCTCATGCACTGAGTGTTGATTTTGAAGAAGGATTCATTTACAGTATTAGGGAACCATTAAGGAGCCATATAAAAGCATCAAGAAGTACCATGTCATGGGATCTTTAAAATGGTTTGCTTTAACTGCTTAGCCCAGATAGGTGCTGACTGGTATGTGTATGCTCCTCTTCCCTCCACACTTTTACAAATATTGAACTATTTTTGGTCTGATTTGTTTGCTCTTGTGGTTGTCTCCTCTTGGTCAAAACTCACCATAGGGAATCAATGACTTCTTCCAAACAGTCCCAATGACGTGGTTAAGCTCAGGCTGTGAAGGAATTGATCTATTTGAGTGGACAAAGTGTCAATACTGACGTGTACTCACTGTGATGTAGCTTCTCCTGTGTCTGTCACACCTGCATGCTCCAGTCTACTCTGGGCATATTTACCTTTGACTTATGCTCTGTAGTACAAAAGTATTTGAAAAATGTATGTAGATGGAAATATTTTGGGGAATTACGGTGCTAATAGCTGCAGAGATGTGGAGTACATGTCTAGTATGGTATTCTTCAAGTGATAAGGCGAAAATGGACAGGTGCCCCTCCATGGACAAATACACACCTCATTGGCTTCTCTCAAGGGAAAACATGATCTATCTCCTGGTGGGCAGGCCAATTAAAAACCAATCAGGCTGCTTGGAGTGCACTGGTAATGGGAAAGCCACGGCCGTGCAGGAAGTGGGCCTGATTAATGGACACTTTCACCTTGTGGCATAACAGCCTCCCACCAGCATTCATCACCTCAGGGGACAGGGCACACCTCCACAGCCCACACCCACCCAGTCCTGTCTCACTCACTGTACCAGCCGCAATGTCCGCCACCGTTATCATCATCAACATGAATTGTCTCCGTTAGCAGCACTATCGCTGTATATTAGCCACTCTGACCTACAAGGCATTAAGCTCATTTGCTGCGATGTGTTTAACTGAGCAGATCTTTTGATGGCTGGACATTCAATAGAGCGATAAAACTACATAATAATGGGAACTTCGAAATAGTATTAATAGCTACATATCTGGCCTGCATTGATATCTATTTATTGCCAGCGCTGCCGATTTGTGCTCTGCAGACTGCAGACTGTAGAAACTACTAAAGAGCAGCAGAAACAGTGTTTGTGTCTTTCCCTCAGGTCCCATTGTGCGGCGGTGCACATTCAAAAGCAGTATTAAACGGTGTGAGGGAGGTTCACTCCATTTCAGGAGCTGTTGTGACCTACTTCACACAGCCACGCAGCTCGCTGTAAATAAGGATTTTCATAACCCGGTTTGGCCTTTTCCCATTAGAGGCTCAACTGTGCCTTGAAGAATATTCTAAAGAGCAGCAGTGGCTGTTGAGAGGCGGCTCTGATATCATCAAAGTACTGACCTTGAGATTGTTGTGTTGTCATGCCATTACAATTAAACTAAAAAAAAAAGCATTTACTGTGATCTTAAGGTTATGTATGCATGAGATGATACAATGGTGAGCCACTTTTACTTTGATTAAACATTTTGTATGACAGTGTTTCTTGGTGGTTGCTGGTGATAATGACACAAATTAATATCTCTTTATTTTTGGAGTAACAGTAGTGACACTTTCCTGTTCATCCAACAGAAATGTGGTAAAATACGTCTTTAAGTGTTTTAGCTGAGCTTTAAGTATCAGACAAATGTGAAATGTCAAATAACCCACAAATGTGCAGAAGTCTCACTTATTTGGAAGTTTACATCAAACATATTTTCTATTAGCATGTTTAATGAGCTCTTTTTGTATCAAAATCATAAACTATGCTCTTAATGGGATGTTGCATACCTTAAAAACAACATTCACAATTTTGATCTTTAATCTCTAATATTATATCTGATGACAAACTTTTACTGGTATTAAGGCATGTTCAATAAGTCACTTTTATTTCAGCATCATTCTTGGTAAACATGTAACATAGTGCAGATAGATGTAATTATTTGCAAGAGTGAAAAATATTCTACTGAGGGTCTGTCTGTACTGTAGTGTTAACACCTAAAGCGTTTGTAGTTAATTTTAGTTGGGACCAGATTAGATCATGTTAGGATTCAGCGTTTGGAGAAATGAGAAAGTAATGATGAGATGTAAAAAAAAAAAAAAAAAAAAAAAGCCAGAGTGGCTCTGCAGCTCGGTTCAGGGAAGGTAGTGTGATATTGGAAAATGATTACCAAACAGGCATTCATTATTCAACAGGGCAATCAGGGAGGGCACAATCTCCTTATTTATGCTAGCTCTGTAAATCAGATTTGTCAGTTTTGATCACTCTAAAATCTCCCAGTCACACGCCGGCAATATTGGGCGAATATTACGCTGTCTAATGGGTAATTGATGACGGCATGTGACACTGGTCGAGACGAATGGATGGCCTTCAGGAGCAGGAGCGAGCCAGTTCAGCTCGAGAGAGAGAGGAGACGGCTATTAAAGGAGCCACGGGCATATTACTGACTTTCTCCCATGTATCCAGCTATTACAACACTTTAGTACACTGAAATAAGTAGCAAGTATTGTTACTTTAGGGAATGTTTTTAAACAGTAGATGCTAGAACTACCAACTTCTGAAATATGGACACATTCTACATTTTTGTGTTTTAAATGCAGATTATATTAGTGCATGTATAAACCATGTTAAGCACCTAGACATAATGTGATGGTCTGTCTTCCTGCTGTCTGTATGTGTGTGGTTTGTGTGCGTGTGTCTAGATGACAGACCGATATCAGTTGGCCGATATATTAGGTCAATATTTGGACTTTTTAGCGCATCGACTATCAGCCTTAAATTTCCAGCACAGGAAGATAAATTGTTTTGGACGATCTGCTGCCTAAAAAATACACACAAAGATTTATTTTACCACATTAATGTGAAGAGATAACTGCACTAAATGTGATACACTGTCTGTGGGTGAGATTAGAGTAAATTTATATTATATATTTTGAGGAAACTCATCAAAATATCGACAGAGCTTATCGGCCATTGGTTTCTTGATTGATTATAAACACTCGACATGGGCCATGAAAAAAAACATATTGGTTGATCTCTAGTTGTCACAATAGAACATTTTTAAACTTGGTTTTGTGAATAAGGAATACGGTCGATACTCAATTCCGATTTTTCCATTTATGTGATTTTTTGAGTATTGATACTTTATAATAATTATGATTATAGTTGAGCAATTAGGGATGTCAACAATTAATCGGCTTACGATTAATTGTCGATCAAGACGTTGGTCGAACAAAATGCATTTTGTAATTGTAATTAATCGCTAATCGCGGACACGCGCACCCGGGTGGTCACGAAACAAGGCAACCGCGCACCGCGCTGCGCCAAGCTCGACTCACAGCCGGCCACAGGCGCCAACGGCACTGCTCAGCAGCCCCGGTGTACGCGGCGCCCGGAATGCGTAGTCTCACTTCTAGCCACAAACCAGCCGCACGAAACCAGCAGCGGCACCTGGTGGTTTAATCCTGGTTTAGTCCAGGTTTAGACCTGGTTTAGACCTGGTTTAGTTCTGGTCTAGACCTGGTTTAGTCCACGCTTAGTCCTGGTCTAGTCTCTTAACCAATCAGGATGCAGAACACAATTACACTATAAAAAAAATGTTACACTATAAAAAAAAAAAATTGGAAAAAATAATACATCCGCGAACCGTGATAGAGCGAGGGATTACTGTATTTTGTTATTCAGCATCAATACATTTGTCTGCTTTTTACTAAGGAATAATTAATTGAGGAATATACAATATAATAATACTATGATATATTTATGACTCAGTGTTATGTTACTATAGCTTATATTCTTAAAGACCCTATTGAAACACTAAAATTCAGATGAAAAACGCCGCTTATCAATTAATCGTAAGTTGATCGATAAGGTCATTCAACTATAGATGAATGAATTAATCGATAATTTGCATCCCTATGAGCAATACAAGGTTAGTATTGATTTGATAAAATTTTACATTGGCAATGACTCTGTACATGTGTGGTTTGTGCGTGCATCTATGCCTCTATGTGTGTGGTTGGTGCGTGTGCCTCTCCTCTGTATGTACAAGATTGGTATGTGTATTATGAATGTGTGTCTGTGCCTCTGGGTTTGT
This sequence comes from Paratrypauchen microcephalus, assembly GCA_036785185.1. Taxonomy (NCBI): domain Eukaryota; kingdom Metazoa; phylum Chordata; class Actinopteri; order Gobiiformes; family Gobiidae; genus Paratrypauchen; species Paratrypauchen microcephalus. The sequence continues at coordinate 5,021,512 of JAVJIX010000010.1, forward strand.
GTGGGTGTTGTGTGTATTGTGTGTGTGTCCATGACTCTGTATGTGTGTGTGTGTGTGTGTGTGTGTGTGTCTGTGTGCATTTCTGTGCCTCTCTTTATGTGTGGATTCATTCTGTGTTTCATTGTTTGTGTGGAGTGTTGCATGTTTTGTTCGTGTGTCCGTGCCTGTACGTGTGTTGTGGTTGGTGCATGTAAGTCTATGCCTTTGTATGTGTGTGGTAAATGTGTGTATTGTGCATGTGTCTGTGCCTCTGTGTGTGTGTGTTATGGCTGGTGCATGTGTGTCTGTGCCTCTGTATTTGTGTGGTTGATGTGTGCATTGTTTGTGTGTCCGTGACTCTGTGTGTGTGTGGTGGTTGGTGCATGTGTGTCTGTGCGCCTGTGTGTCTGTACCTCTGTGTGTCTTGTGGTTGTGGTGTGTATTGTGTGTGCCTGTGCCTCTGTGTGTGTGTGTGTGTGGTGGTTGGTGGATGTGTGTCTGTGCGCCTGTGTGTCTGAGGGTGGCCTGACCTCTGCCTTCAGCTCAGCTTCACAGGACAGCAGCAAATGAGAGGTGTCATCACATGACAGCAGCACAGCCCTCTTTAGGACCAAGCGCTTATCGAGAGCGCCAGCATGCCACGCTAATGCTGCAGCCTGGCATATATGTACACAATGGTGAATGTGCTGGCAACAGTTTCAACATAAACACATACACAAATGCATAAATATTGACATGCAGTCGCACACAGATTCTCAGCAAAGCACCATGCAAATCAATAGCTCTGTTTTGTGAACACACAGCCTTTGTTTGGGAACAATGATTTGGATTCAGTTTTGACCACTTAGTGCTTATATGCTCTGCTACGACAAGCACCAAAAATCAAACTCAATCGCAGAAAGGACTGTGTAAAACAACAATCCAAACTTGACTTATTTTTTGTTCATTTCTTTTCGCTTGTTGTGTAAACATTTCCTTTGCAATGAATTACTATATAGTCAAATTGTTTAATTATTGTTTGAGTTGTAAGCTTTCATAGAAATCTAGGAGAAATGGAAATTAGATAGAAGACTGTGCAAATAAAAACAGTTATTAGCTGTTGCATTGAAGACCCCTCTGCTTTGATATTGCTGGCCTGTTGTTATTTTCTGAGTAGACAGGTGTATTCTGTTCTGTGTCAGACGGTGCTCCTCAAAGTGGGGCATCTCCTGGTGCCACCTGGAGCCCTTCTCAAACTCTGCCCTGAAAGAGCTGATGCGGCACACTGGGTCGTCCCTCCAGCTCCACACATAGACTCCACACACAGACTCCACCACAGACTATATATAAATGCACATAGATGCTTCCCGTCGCGTTCCAAATAGGAAGTGAACATGGTGGCACTTCCGGCTCCATCGACTCTTTCCACATGACTTTACATTGAAAAATGTTCACCCCTCTCTCTATAACTGCTGTGAGCCTCATAATTTTGGTCTTAAAATGTTTGCATTTATTTTCACTATTTTGTGCATAATATAGTTTTATTACTAAATGCAATTTGGCTCCAAATTTGCCCCTATAACTACTAGCATTGTGAGCTTCATTTGGCTGGAGCCGAAGGCTATGGGTGACCTCACACTCCCTTAGTCCACTCCCTTATACAGGTTATATTCTTTATACATTAAAAATATATTTATATATTGTACATTCTTTACAATCTGCCTATAGGCTCCACACACAGGCTCCACACACCATGCTCATGTTTGTCCTTCCTTTGTATCTGTCTGATCTCAGCCTCTGATGCTTACCTGCCTACTCTGTCTTCTTCAGCTCACCATTGTCCCTTTGCTGCTTTACTCATCTGTGCACTTTTTCGTACCATTTTACATATAACTCACTGACATGGGAACATTTTAACCTACAATTTTCTATCTTAAGTCACACAGTTTTATCACAATTCATGTTTTCTTTTAGTAATTATGTTGCCTTTAAGATGAAACTACAGTACCTCACACATTTATTGTAGTTCATAATTCACTGTGATTGGACAAGTGTCTCTTGTTACACAGTCTCTGTGTCCAACAACTCAATATACCGATATATCATGATCATTTTTTTCTTTTTCTTTTTTTGCTTAAACTGGGTGTGCCTGTAGTTATTTGATAAATACAGTTGGGAATATGTATTTGTTCCTTTTACAACAGTGATATATTGTAGAATATCTTGTGAAATATATCAGTTATTTGCCACATTGTGATATTATATCGTGACCCATGTGTATCGTATTGAATCGTGAGGAACTCTTATTTGCAGTCCTTAATCATATATCAACAATTCTATATTGTCATTTTGCCCTCCTGTACATTTACATTGCATATTCATCTTAATTCCTGCTCCTTAGGGGATAAGCAGTATTTTTATTGTCTTGTCACCAAATGTATCACATGGTACCATGCATTATAGCTGCTACATTGTTAGTGTTAGTGTTTTGTGTTATAAAATTTGGGATGCACTAAAAGGCGTATTTTCACTTTCAACCGTTATTTTCACTTTCAACCATATTCAATGTATTCAGGTCATTCCGGGGCGGCTGTTAAAACACTCCTTTGGCTTTGCCTCTGTTAAGATGTGCATCTTGTTCATTCTACTCCAATCTGTGTAGCCCCTGCTCTGAATAAATAACACTACATGTTTTATTTCTTTGGTCTCCTGAAAGAAGGCAGGCCCCCGTTCGTGTAAGTGACCTAATTTTCCTGCTCGGCCCAGCGTTTTCGGATGTGAGCTGTTCCAAAATAAGCTTGGCTACAGCAACTCATTTCCATCTTGCATAACAGGGGCAAAACAACCCTTACTCCAGCTCATGAGCTTAATAACAAGATGATATTTGGATCTGAATATTTAAGCTTCGCTGCTGTCAGCCTGCCTGCTGCACTGAAGGAAATCTTTTAAGACAGGAAATGCAATGGCTCTAACTAAAGAAACTACAGTAATGCATTTGAGAGCAGATTGTTCTTTGTCATTAGCTGTTTTGTGATCTCAAGTCACCATGTCACAATTTGATGTGATATAGACCACAATATTGGTATACATTAATATAATTATAATATTTTAATAATCAACAACAGTGAAACATTTAATTTCTCCAAATCATGAAAAAAATTCAACACTTCAACAATGTATTTCTTATATATTTATTCATATTAATTTTGATGTATTTTCCCTAGAGCTATTAAGGGAGTTGAGGATTCATTGTTGGACCTGCACATTGGTGAGGCCTTATAGGGCATGTAAAATGTTACTACAAACCAAATGAAGGCAATGAAGGAAAAAATGTATCTGCTTTTGGTGGGTTTTGCGGCTTCTGGACTGACCGCTTAGAAACTTAAGTGTCGGGTGTCAGAAGCAGTTGTTTTTCTAGTATATCCTGGTTTACCGGCTTCTGAATGCACTGCCCATATGTGTGGTCCAGGTTTGTAGCATAACACAAAGAAAATTAAGTTGGAGCATATAGCATGTTAATTGCCATATATCAAAAATCATTGTTTAGGAACTATGGCGACCCATTTCTAGGAACATGTAATTGTGAATGTCTATTCACAGTGCAGTATTTACTAATTCATTCTAATGCAGGCATATGACACCGAACTCCTGTGCGGAAATGTAGTGCTGTGCTGTGCCATTTCTCCTGTATGCCAGAGTGAAGCCCATAGACCTTAGACAGTAGCGTCAGTGTGATAAAGCTCCTTCACACAATAGAGTGAATTAGTGAGGCTGTGTATTACTGTATTGATCTGTGAAGGTGGAGCTGTATGCCTCAGTGCGCCGCACTTACAGCAGCTGCAGTGCCAGTATACGGCCACATACAGGGAATCATTGTATAGTGTCAGTGGATGTGACGAACTGCTACACTGTATTCAAGTATGATCTGTACAGCAGTACACATGGGCATAAACCACCTCCCAATTTATCTGTGTCTTTGTCCAGCACAGAGGCTCCACTGGGTGTACTATCACAGGAGATTCCCGGTAAGACTAGGGCTGTTGGACAGGGCTGTGTGTGTGTGACTGGGGGCCACACCTGTCAGTGCAGCTCCATAGGCTGTGCTCTGATGCTATCTGACAGCGGGCCGCCCTGACACTGCCTCTGCGTGTGTGTGTGTTTGTGCGTGCATGTGAGCCATGAGTCACTGTTATGCCTCCACCACTGTGCTCCCCAGAGCCCTGTGTCGGTCTGGTGCCTGTAAAGTGTATACATGTGTGTTCAGGCCCTATTAACAGCTGGCCCCTTACTCACAGTAAACAAACACGCTGAACCATGTACATTTTTTGCAACTGAGTCTCTGCTAATGTTGCACCACACCTTTGCAACACATATTATTGTAGTGTGGTAGTATTAGTATTAGTTAGATTTTTTTTTTACACAGTGTAGCTGTGTGTAACACAGTGTAGCTGTGTGTAACACAGTGTGTGTGTAACACAGCTAGCATCTGCATCACTTCAGGGATTCATGTATATTAGTGACTAGATTTTACTATGAATGTAAAATTTGACTATGTTGGTGACTACATCTTATTAGTTTCACACTGTAGCTCTGTCAGTATTTTTGGTGCTGAGCAGTGAGACAGTATTGTGGCGTTATAGTAGCTATAGAGGCAGAATAGTGCAGCAGCTGTACCCTCCAGTGCCTCTCAGCAGCACATGCATTTGGCTGAAATATTCAGCCCAGCTCCCAGCGTTACCTTGCATGTATAATTACCGGATATGCTGCCTGCCGCTGATAACTCTCCCAAACAATGTTTGAAGGGAGAAGGCAGCCATGAATTCCCAATGAAGTGTGAAAAAGACTGATTAAAATTGCCGTGGTCAAAAGCCAGGCATCAGTGTGTTCTGCTCTCATGAAGCAGGGGAGAGGCTCTGCTGTGCAGATAGCTTTTTTCTCCGCACTGTGCTAAGGGTAGATTTTGGGGGTGTTTTAGTCTGTTTCTATTCTGGTCCACAGTCAAAATATTGGCATTTTTTTATTTTTTTTATTTTGGCCAAGTAAACATTGTATTCAAATGAAAACACACACAGTGAAAATTAGCAGAGCACAATAGTTTCTGGACCAGAAAAGCATCCTGCCAAATGTCTTCTTTATTGCTTTTATAGCTGTGATAAAATCTAACCTGATAAAATGACTATCAGTGCAGTAGCATATGCTCATAGCTTTTACAGTACAGACCACAGCTAGTAGTTCATTATAGAGTTGTATCATCTTTTTAATACTGATCATACACGTATTGTCTAGACTCACCAGTGCCCTATAGCATACAATGTACACCCACTCTTCTTTGCTCCTCATTACAGGTCTACGGGGTGTTTTCAGGTTACCAGCACACATGAGATTTGACATCCCTATCTTCTGCATTAGTGAATGCTCTGGATAAATATGTGTACACTAGCCCAAGCGCCTGGTTTGGGAAGGGAGTGGAGGAGTGGATGTGTCTCATTGGAGGAGTGTGGGCGTCAAAATTCGGGCACTAATTACAGGCCTGGCTCCCTGTGCTGTCCCGCACCTCCCACAGCTCTGTGTTTGGGTGCATCTTCTGGGCACAGACAGATGATCCTCTCCCAGTCTCCGGGGCTCTGCTCTTTGGAGAGCTCCACCTTATAGCACAGAACACAATACTATCTGATTAGCCACTTCTAACCATCTGACTGTTATATCCTTGTCTTTGTTGAAAGTTATGCGTTATGATGGTAGATTTGAAACTGCTAGAATCGATAACATGGTCATAACAATTCTCTATGGGCCCTTTAAGAGACCTAATACTGGCTACCCGAGTTGTGCAAAAAAGTTAGCTAGTACGCTAGTGGTGTACCTTTGAGCTAACAAGCCCTTAACACAGACATGCTCTTTATTTCTCCCCATCCTTTTCTTGTACACTGATGTACAGTCCAATAATTGGTGGTTATTAGTGAGCTTGCTGGAAGAAGAGCCGGGGAGCTGGTTAACTCTTTCCTCACAGGAAGGACAGCAGTTGTCTTTCATCTTGTTTCACAGAGATACTAAGAGAATAGAAGAGAGATTGTGCCCGTAGTGGGGGTTGGTTATTATTTTGCCAGTAGCAGATGCCAGGCACAGTAGTTTTTGACTGGGCACACTTTTACACAACACAGCTGTCTTCTCTGCATCTGGGCAAAGGATAGAGAGAGAGGAGAGGAGGAAAAACAGAGCAAGAGGAAGAAGGGATAAGAAAGATGTTTGTGCAGAGGAGAGACACAGGGGAAGAAACAAAGAGTGACACAGATAACATCTCTGAGCATAAACACCCCCCTCCACCACATCCCCAGTTTAGTATTCCCTTCCAAAAGCTGGGAACCTCAAAGTGGGCCAATCCACAACAGGGATTAGCTACGGAGCTGCACAGACATTTAACTGTGCTCGTCATGAGCGCTGCGTCTATGTGGGAGGAACTGTAAACATAAGCACATATGAGAGGGAAGAGCTAGAGACTCTTTTATTGTTCAGACTGCCTTTATGGGATGTCACTGAGAATGTTTATTTAAAAAATACATTGTGATGGTGGACTCTGTAAAACATATCTATTGTTAATAGCTAGGAGTCTGGCATCGGTTGGAAACAAGGTTGAAAATTAATATTATATTATCAATATTACAGTGTGCTTGCTGGAACAAAAAGGATTATGAGAAATCCAATGCTAAAAACAAATGTTAATAATGTTAACAAATGCTACTTGCTATTATTATTTCACAATATGTATAATTTCAAAGATCCTTGCACCACAGTGCACTTGTTTCTCTCCATCAGTCTTTGCCTCTCCGTCTTTCCTTTGTTCTACCTCTATTGGAGTTGTCCTTGACTGCCGAGCAAGCACGCAGTGCAGCCTTTGGTTGAGAAGAGCCAGTCAAACGCTCTCCTGCTCTCCTGGTGAGACAAGAATAGGTGTGGACATGGGAAGCAAGGGGAGAGAGAAAGAGAGTGAGAGAGAAGGAGAGGGGGGACGGCAGAGCAGAGGAGAGAGCCCTGTTCAATTCAGCTGCTATAGCCTCGAAGAGCTAGCAGTGAATGAGACATGAAGAGTATTAGCAGGAAGTTGGCCTGATGACTAAGCGTCTGAAGACAGGGTAGAGCTTTGGATGTCTTGTTTAGAAAGACAGTGAATGAAAGACATTGTCTGCCAAGAGAGGAGCCTCCGAAATTGTACAACATTCTCAGAGAGCTGCAGGAATATTAGACAATGGCCATGTTAAATTTGCTAAATCCTGAGCAAGGTAAAAGAGTTGATGCAAATAGAGACTTCTGCCACAAGAAACAATTAAAGGGATGGTTTCAGGACCATGGACAGCGCCATAAAGCTCCATGCAAAGATGTTACACTATATTTAGATTAAAATACTTACGAAAAAAAAAGAGGGTTGAACTTTTTAGATATGAAACAAACAGGGATAATGAATAGTCACGCTGATGCTACTGTATAGACTTAGATAAAGAGATAGATAAAAGACAGAAGGAAAGACAGACAGGTAAACATCAGATAGGCGCACAGGCAAACAAATACAGACAAACAGATGACGGAGAGACAGCAGAGACGGCGGCAGATTGGCATAGCGACTGACCGCCTGGCATTGAGGCACTGGCCAAAACCAGGGGCTGGCAGGCAGACAGGCAGATGGACAGGCAGCACCATGCACACAGACAGACAAACAGACACAACAGCAGACACACTCACGGAAAGAGGAAAAATAGAGGGAGGGATCGGCTGGATGCTAGACAGGCAGTCAGAGAGGCTGCCAGACAGACATGCACTGTTAGGAGCAGGACAAGATTTTGGCTCAGGAAGGAGACATGGGGACAGCAAATGCCTCTAGCTCCCGGGGAAAGCGAGGCAGAGGAGAGCAGAAATAGAGGGAGAGAGAGAGGGAACAGGATGGGGTCAGTGCACGGCTGGCTGGCTGACTGTTGATCTGTGGCACTGGGCTGGCAGAAGAGGCTCCGCGGGGACAGAGCAGCTCCACACAGCCTCCGTCAACACACCACCACCCTCCACGCCCCCCACCCAAAGCCTTATCTGCTCTCCCCCACTCGCCCACTCTCTGGACGGGATGGGAGAACATGGCTACAGCAAACAGTGGCACACATGCACGTTTGTTTGTCGATACGTATTAATAGACAAATGCCAGTAGTCTAAAGGTAACAAAAGAACTTGTCCTTAATTATATTGATTTTTCATCATTTTTTGTTCGGTTTTGTGACATTTGGATTTGAAGTTGTCCGTGTTAAGGATGGGTACTATTAAGAAGATAATAAAGCACTTATATTGATTAATTGACTTTTAATGATATTATAATGTTGTTCCCTCAACAAAAATATACCTAGAGTTGTATGTTTCATTAATCCTGTTTAAGAGTTTGTCTTGCTCCAAGCATGAGAAATCATTCCTTTTCAATTTTTCCCAGATTGTCACATCACAGGTAGAAATACGGAGCTGTTCCCAATCTATACCCGATACATACTCAGCATTTCTGCTGTAAAATACTGCTCATTAAACTGCATACTTATGTTAGCATAGCTGCCACAACATTTTTTTGTTTGTTTGTTTGTTTGTTTATTTTCACTGCTGGCAGTAGATGGCATGCTAGCACCAAATGCAAGTAAGTGGAGTGCAACTAATGCATTTTTTTTTTCCTAAACATAGCCATTAATTTAAGTTCCCAAAACCACTGACAGTAAGAGTAATGTTAACTGTACATATAATGCAATTTGTCCTTTATAATGATTCATTTGACACCAAGATATTTTACCCATTGGGTCCTAAAGCAGCCCTCTATAATGTGGATTTCACTGAATGAATGACTGTTCTATGTTCTAGATAATGGTAGATAATCGCCCAGCTGGGAAAAAAACAGTATTGTCCTGCTAACAGTATTATAAACCAGGTACCATTAAAAACTGAATAATACATAAATGTGCACCTTTCATTTTTATTTATCTAAATAATTGTTAATAACTAAAACTGTGTGTAGTATAGTGAACAGTAATTTTAGTCTAGCATGTCATTTCTAGTCAAACATGTGCACACTGATGGAGATGTCCAGAGGGGAGAGAAAAGTTTATGCCCAGCTGAATAAAACCTGAGGTATTTTCAGGACAGAGCTGAAATCCTAGAAGATTACGGCCGTTTTGACTTACACCATGTTTGGACAGTTGAAATATTGGATCTGTGCGTTGATATGCGACTCAAGGTGCTGAAGATTTTTTTATGGGTGATTCGCAGTTCGAATTACGCAAGGCTAAAGTTACGACCGTATGTGGGAGTGTGACTGTGTGTGGTTTGTGTGTGTTTTGCTGCGGGGTGTAAATCTGCTCCAAATGTCCATCTGCCAAGCTCGCAATCCACCTGAGCCCTTTCTCACATATAGATGCATGAATTGGCACCCATGCTCCCATGGCGCTCATGCTAACACCACTAACCCCGCACCCATTCAACAATACACAATCCAAACCCACGTTGTCTCGATTATTCCTCTGCGTTGAGACTGATCTTCATTCTTGCAGTGATTTGCATAAAAACATCCCACCTTTTCTCAAGCTGTCACCCTGATGTAGCTGCAATGCACAGTGTGATATCAACATAACAAGTTTTCTGACAAGGATCCAGAAATGCACAGATACATATTTTACAACAGGTGTTAAGAGAAGTAAGGGTGAGCATGAAGAATGCATTGGCAAAGCTAAGACAAAAAATAAACACCAACTACAAACATCAGGTTCACAAAATCAGCTTGTGTGAAATAAATGCTGAAAGAAATTAAATATGGATAATGTGCTTATACGTATACTATACGCATGAGCAGCTATAGAGTATACAGCTATATAACTCTTTTAAAATGGAGTTGAACTGAGTTGTTGCATTCATTCATGGACATTGTTGGAACTTTAATACAACTGTGTTCTAGCAGAGGGTCCTTGTGCATTCTACTCACAACAGTGTTTTATATATATATATATATATATATATATATATATATATATATATATACACACACACACACACATACATACATACATACATACATACATACAGTATGTGTGTGTTTTATATATATTAAAATGTGTTCCTCACCTTCCACGGTGTTTGGTCTCTCTCACTCATCCAGCTCAGGTCCTCTGCCAGAGGCCTGGGAGCTTGAGAGTTCTGTGCAGTATCTTTGCTGTTTCTAGTACTGCACTTTTCTGGACTGAGATGTCTGATGTTTTTCCTGGGATCTGTTGTAGCCACTCCTCCAGTTTGGGAGTTACAGAGTGCTCCGATCACCACGGGCACCACTGATGCCTTCACCTTCCAGGCCTTCTCCAGCTCTTCCCCCCTGGTATTTCTCTATTTTCTCCCGTTCCTTTTTCCTGATGTGTGTGTGTGTGTGTGTGTGTATGTGTGTGTGTGTGTGTGTGTAAATATATAGTAATTATTATTTTATTTACAACGCACATTTTAGAATGACAAATCTAAGGTGTAAAAAAGTAGTTTCAAGCACCAAAATTATGGCATAGATCCCAGTTCAGTTCAGGGGTTGACTAATAATTGCCATTGTTACTCTACATTATCTTCAAACAGAACATGTAAAAATAAGTTTAGATTCTTTGTGACTTAACGTTTTTTCTTTTGTTTTGGATTCATAAATGTTTTGCCCAGATATTCTAAAGTTTTTGAGTTGACATGGGGTAAAAAATTGATTTTTTTTTGTGTGTCCATGACTGTGCGGATTGGAGTGTCTCTGTGGTAGTTTCTGGGTTGTACAAATATTTGTAAGTAGTTTCATAGTTTGTTGGAAAATTTGAGTGGTCAAAGAAATTTTGGAAACTCGATTCGAATCTCGATTTATTCATATTGTGGGGACATCTTTTGCTGATTTGTTTGACATCTGTATTTTTAGTCTATGAGTTTACCGAGCAGCACACCACTTATTAGTCAAATGATCCAGTGCTTGTGCTGTTGGTGATTGTAAAATTTGGCGACAGCCGGCCAGCCGGACTATTTTGGCAGCTTGTACCTCTTGGGAATGCTTTCTGCCTTTTCAGGGGAGCTATTTTGAATTACAGTGTGATTCATTCAAATGGAAACAAATTCAGTCTTGTTTTGTCCCATGTCTTTGCCACAACGCTGATGTCGTACGTCCCGTTTGAGCGAAGGGAAGGGAAGGGGGGAGACCAGTTCTATCACATTCTATTAGGCATCTATTTTTGGTGCCACAGGATACCCAGCGCCTGTGTACATCCCTGTCAGTGACGAATGTGTTTGTGTGAGAAAGCAGGGGTGGGGTGCCTTCCCACAGGACGCCTTGTGTGTCTGCGCGCGTGTGTGTGTGTGTGTGTGTGTGTGTGCGTGTGTGTGTGTGTGTGTGTGTGTGAGGTGCAGATGGATGAAATTGGGGGATATTCAGTGTTTTTCATTTCGCCTGCAGGACTGTGCGTATGACCGAGGAGGGAAAATAGAGCGACAGCATGTGTGTACAGTGGAGTCTCTCTTACTCTCACTCTCTCTTTTGCTCTCTCTTGCTCTCTGCCTCTCTGTCTCTCTCTCTCTTTTCCTCTCTCTCTGTCTCTCTCTCTCCTCTCTTCTGGTTCCCTCCCCTGCAGTGATGCTGTGTGTGCATGCCCATTAGCTTGCCCAAGTGTGCGCACATGCCTCCCCAATGAATGTGAGTTTGTCAGTGCAGAAACGCCATGCCAAGCTGGGGGTGTGTGTATGTGTGTGTGTGTGTGTGTGTGTGTGCATCTGTGTGTGGAAGGTGCCTGCTGTCATCCCAGGGTAAAGCCTCAGGACATATAGGGTCACATGACAGACAGCCCGATCTATCTGCAGACTGCATCATTTGGTATTCTGGGTGACAGAGGTAGCCGGGCGGGAGGGTGAGGCGGGGAGCGTGTATGGTGTGGGTAGGGGAACAGAGAACAATAGAGCTCATCAGTGCTTTGAGACCTGGCTGCAATCAGACACACACTGTACCAAAGCGCACACACAAATACCACTCCTATATTATGTACAGACCTTTTCATACATAGGGATCCAATCATGCAGCCAATAATATACTGGTAATAGCATTGTTCTTCATGGAGATTTCTGGGGAAATTGCCATTCTATTTATAGATGTGAAAATGTTACTATGTATTTTTTGATCTTCTGATACAGAAGAAGTTTAATTGAAAAAAGAAAAAAGGTTTTAATATACAGCATGGTATATAATATATCTGGTCAATTTTTCATTAATAGAATGGTTAATGGTTCTGGATTTAAAAAGAAACCACATAACAACATTTGTTTATTTGCTAATAGCACTATACAAACTAGATGAAAGCTTGTCATTGTGTTGGTGCTGGTGAAAGGTTCAAACCACCATCTGATGTGCTAAAAGACTTCCATGTTATCTTTAGAGCTGAACATGCACATTCTCTGGGGAAAAAAGTTGAGCTTAAGCTAGCAAATGGCCACATGCTGGGTATCAGTTCCCTTTGCAAATGGCTGAAATTACTAGAAAAATTGTCAAAGGTGCGTAAATAGAAACTTTAGTCATTTATGATGATATATTTGTTTCATTAATAAGCAGTTTAGGAATTCTTTTGTGGATGGACAAATCTATACTACCCCCTCTTTTAGGAGACTTATTTAAATGAAAGTACTGTAAAATTACCCACAAAGCACAGAAATGTCACACATCAAATATTATTTGGAAGTGCACAACACAAGTTGTACCTATTTTCATTTTTAAACAGCTATTTTTGTAGCATTTTTAAATTACAAGTGACATTGATATTAAAATTGTGCACATCTGGACCTTTGGTTTCCCTGCCCACAGCTCGTTCATGTAGGGTTCAAATATTGATCTATGTTATACATTTCAACAATGTCACAGTAAAAAGCATAATATGTCTTCTTTAACAAAATCTTAATGGATGATTGCTTTGAATAACACATACCATTGATCTTTAGACTGGTTCTATCTGTCCTGATTTAAACTTGAAATATCTAAGTTTAAAAGTTGCTCCAGATTTTGTCATTGCTCTTGTTGTGCGAGTGGTGCAGCCCTGTTTGTGTCTGCAGTTCTTTTAGGTGGTTGCCCGTCTCGCCTCCCCGACCTTGGCGCTCTATAGCTGGCGGGCTGGAGAGATGGTGTTAAGGCTTCTACCACCGTAAATCACCTCTGCCTCCTCTCCTATACTCTGCCCTCTCTCTATCCCTCTATCCCTCCCTCCTTCACCACAATGTTGCTCTCTGCTCCTGCTATCGGTGCTGATTGGACTCTTCCCAGTCTGATAATGGACCACATATACACGTAACACACATACCGCAGAAGAAAAGGAGAGACAAAGAGACTCATCAAGTAATTAAGGCCCCGGCTCTCCCTTGGAAATTAAAGGAATGGCCCTTTGCTCGGCGCTCGCTCACCGTCTTCCTGCTGGGCTGATTGCTTGTCTGGCTTTTCCTCACCTGAGTATTCCTCCCTCTCTCCCAGCCAGCCTACCCAGAGTGCATTGTGCTTGTGATTACCCCACTGTGGGTAATTGCAGCAGTAGTTCACACCATGTTAGTTCTCCCACTCTCTCCTTTTACGGGCAAGGCAACTCCCTAAATGACGACTGTGGTTTTAAAGGAGGTTTAGCTTTTAGCCAAATGCCATATCTACACTGCCATATTTTCAGCACATTGTTTTGGTCTTTGGAGTCTGTTCTTTTTTAATCTTCAAAACTCAGTTTGTTTGTGATCACAGAAAAATGTTACACAGAGAAATACCTAATTATTTTCCAATTAGTTTGTACTCCAAAAGTCAGTCTACAAAGGTTTTGCAAAGGAAGAGCAAAGAAAATGCACAATTATTTGATGACTTGTGAACAGTAACCAGGTTTAAGTCACTCTTACAGAGAATGTGTGGTGATGGCCTACTGTATTTGTTTAGTAATGAAGCTCTAAAAGTCTGATCAAAATGTTTTGATTTTGCTCTGTCATTATCCATTTATTGCTATTGTTAAAGATACTATAGTAAAGTAACATGTCACCTGGGCCAAGGTCCCGATCCTTCATGTGCTGAAACTGTCTAGATAAACAGTGTTAAGGGGATAAGGCTTAACCCTATTTAATTCAAGTCTAAATGGGTTTAAAACATAGTAACTATTCCTGTATCCATTAATAGGAACGGCATGTAACCAAGTGCATACTAGACCATTACTATAACATTTGTAACAATATTTGCAGTTCAATTACATATTTAATAATATCCTTTTGATCCAACATTAATGACTATCTTTGACATTGCAAAATAAGACCAGATAAACAGTGTCGTGTAACTATTAATTGATACACACACAGACAGTATGAGAACATGCAGAGGAATGGTAGTCCAGTTACCCTGTGTGTCCAGGAGGCAGTGAAGTGCTCTGAAGACATCAGGATATGTAGGAGCACGAGTGACGGCTGCACAGAGAGATCTCATCTCCTCTGCTGTACATATCTGCAGAATGTAGGTCAGGCAGCCCCAGCCCTGCGCACCCATAGGAGGCTGCTGTGTGAAGACTTGTATGAATAAGACATGCGCGTCTCATGTAAAATGTGCTTATTTGCACTGGCCCCGTGTCCCCATGTGCCACGTGTTTCTTTATGACAAGCGTGTGGTAAAACGCCTGTCAGACTTCACAGGCCTCGTCCATATTGCCCTGCACATAACCATACAATACCCGTTTCATCAAAGTTGTATATTGCACAGCAGCAGCAGCCTGCCCAGGCTATTTACAGTCTGTACCTTGGCTTTGATAGATAGAGAAGCACAAGAAAGGCTAGCCATTGCCCCTTTGTATTCAACAGGGAATAGACACAGACACTTGTAGGATGCCGGGTGAAGGAAATCTACTCATTGGCCATACGTGTCTTGTATCAAAAGGAGAGATAAGAATAGATTCAGTGCATGTACATGGATAAAATGTATGATTGTATAAGGGCTGGGAGCGTCTGTGGATGTGTGCCCAGGCAACCCTGTCTCCACATATCTGGTTACTATGCAACGCCTCAGACAGCACTGGATGTATGGATTTAGCATGTTTTCACAAAGTACATTTTCTCTACAGGCAGACAGAGGGTTTGGGAGGTCATGAAATATAAATATACCATAATTTCTTCCACACAAACAAACAAAACAAAGAAATCTGCATAAAACTGCTAACCCTGTAGTTTAGAGCTGTACAAACATGCTTTGGAATGTGATTCTTGAATTACTTTTCAGTTCATATTTCACTTTTTGTCAATTCTTCTGGATCTTGGAACAGAATCATATTAAAACATAAATTGCAAATCCAATCACTATCCCAATGCTTATCGGAAAAATTGCAATTAGACAATTTTATCAAATTGTTCATCCCTACTACAGAATTTGATAAAGTACAGTCGCAAGTAAAAAAAAAAAAAAATGCAAACATATGTCAGATACAGTATAATTTTCTATGCATATTTTTTTTACATTAGCATCTGAATCATAAAATGGGAGTTGTAGCTTTACAATAAACATGCAGTTGTTATTAAAAGATTCTTGTATGCTTAATTTTCTTGTATGGATATTACTCGTATATCAGATTTTGCGCAGTCACTGTATATGTCTGTGGATGTGTCTTTACACCATTGAGCACACTATTAGCTGAAGCACAGTTGTCCCATTGTCCTGCTCTAATGTGCAACTCCACCTTTTGTCACAGTAGTTGGCAGAGTTCGTTACTGATATCCTCTGTTGCACATACATAGGAGATTGGCTGGTCATCCGGGGGAATGTGGCTGTGTCCTGGTGAGGAGTCAGGGAGCTGTGATTTGTCATCAGCCCTCACATGAAGACCTTGATCAGAGGACAGACCCATCACTTACACCCTGATTATAATGACCAGTGCCTGGTGGAGCTCTGTGTGTGTGTCCATAGGGAACTTTTTATACTAGGCATGACTTATATTACTTATTAGGCTACACAGTGCGTTACTTTGTCACTATTACATTATTGATAAATGCAAACTGAATATTAAAAAATAATTTGACAAGAAATATAACATCATAATCATGATTTACTAATGTAATATGTAATTATACACAAATATTACAGTCTTAGCAATTTTGGAAATAAATAAATAGTGATTGCTCTTAGATTTGCTATTATTATCAGCAATCAGTTCACAAGGCATATATCAAAAACAATTGAGAAGATTTAAATATGAACTAAATACAAAAAATACACCACCACAAAGAATCAAACTTCTGCTAACAGAATTTCTCCAAAACAAGGTTGTGGTTAGATGATAATAGTTGCCTTTAAAGTTTCACGTAAATATCTTTTCCATTGCATAAACAATAACCTACCACTCATGCACCCTATTTCCGTCGTTCACACTTATTATTCTCACTACAAAGTAAGTGGACAATAAAGGTTTTGTCTTGAAGAGCAGAGAATGCCCTCCTGCTTATACGTAACCGCAGTAGTGTCTTTACATAACGCACCAGGCTTTGAGCGCTGCCTGTGTGCCGATGGTGTCAGTCCTCAGGGACCAACTATTGTTTTGATTTAAGCTGCTTGGAGCTGGCCACTGAATGACTGTGCTAGTGCGTCTATGTGTGTGTAGATGTGTTATGGCGTCTGCTAGGCTCCCTGTGGGGGCCCTCAGTCTGTGTGATGGTCCCTGTGTACCATCAACCCCTCATCTGTGCTTCTCCATACATTCTCTCAATTAGCAGGCACTGAAGTTCTGACACAGAGGGTGTAACGCTCTCATTCTCACTCCATTGTTATATTACCAGTCACATTATTGGACTGTTTTGGTGCGGGACGTTGTTAGCTCTTGTGTTCCTGCCCCCTCCCTTCTCCTCTCCTCCTCTGGCTTAGCGAAGGATGGAGACTGGAGGAGAGAAATCATGGAGGCAGCATGGATCATTAGCTATATTTGTCCCCACTTCCTGCAGAAGATGATAGATCTAGCTAATTACCCCATGTTGCCAAGCCTATCGCACACGACACGCACCCGTCGTTATGTTGGAAATCAGCGCGGGCTTGGCGTGTGCCGCATAGCTGATGCTATATGACTATTCATGAGGCTGAGTTAAAGGAGCAGAGCAGATTTCTGATCCTGTCGGGGCTGTATGTGGATGTGATTGTTGGGGAAATGATTTTAATGATGCATGCTCTGTGTCTTCTCTCCTTCTGTGTAGAAAATGAGTTTGGAGGAAGCGTGGTGAGCCTCTCTTCTGCATCTGATCACCACTGTGGGGGCAGAGGTCTGGACCAAAGAACTGTCTCAACCCAAATCACATCAGGTACAGTGACATCTTTTCAGTTTGTCATAAAAGCATATTATTACAAAAGCACTGCAAAAATAAATAAATAATTACTGAAATATAGTTGTAGTGAAGGTGAAAAGGAGCTCACAAAGTCAATGCTATATGACTTATAATTTAACTGCAATATTCCTAAAAGCAGCTCTTCATTTCATTTTGGCCAGCATCATCTTTTTCTTACTACTGCATTTTACACATTTTCATATGCAGATTTTTCTGCTTATGAAACAATATACTAAGAAATAAAATGACTGGGTTGGTTTTTACACAGTTAGCTTTTTTGACTGCTCTATAGTGCTGTGGGAATGCTTACTGCTAATTTATTCCCCAATGGTGAAACATTTTACATACAGCTCCAAAAATAATAAATCTATCATGTTTGAATTAATATGTTGGATATAATTATGTAGCTGTCACTTTGGTTGCAATCACAGCTCTGTTTAAATTTAACTCTTGAGTGTAGCAGCAGCGTGGCATTACTGGACGGGCTGATAAATCGTCATATTGAATTCACATCACAGCTTTTCACGCCTGAGCGGACCTTGCGCGGGCTTGCTGTCATCTACTAAAGCCATTTTCAATACTAGTTATGAATCCCTCACCAGATTTTTCTCTTGCTTTCTCTCTCCCCCTTTCTCTCTCTTTCTTTCTCTCTCTCTCTCTCTCTCTCTCTTTTTCTCTCTCCATGCACTCACTCAGATGCTATCTCGGCCGCCCTTCACACTAATTCCGACACACTTAGCATCGGTTTTGGCACACATGTTTACTGTCATGAGATGATGCATGGCGTAAATACCTGTTTGCAGGGAAATTTGATAATGCCAGCCCGCGCCGCTCACGGAGGCTCCCTGCTGCTCAGCTGTACAGAATATCATTGTGATGTGAGAGCGGGAGAGAGGGCGGGGCCATGAGCCATATGCTTAAAATGCATTCTCCGAAAAAAGAAAAGAAAAAAAACTTCAAGGTGAAAACAAAGGAAAGTGATAACAACAAGAATCGTGGTGACAGATGTCTGAGCAGCCCCTTCCCCCATCAACAGTGATAAACACAGCGTATACAGAGGCCTTGTGCACATTACAATAATCACAGCTTTTCTTATCATCCCTCATTCGGAATAATATACGCATTTTTCACCATCAAACCGCCAAAAGCCTTGTGGAGTCTCAGCTTGTCTCAGTGTCTAAAGGCATTTCAAACTAAAAACAAACTAATAATAACACTTGTTGGTTTACCTATTTTCTTGTCATGTCAATGTTTTCCCCATAATAACATGGCTTACTACCTGCTTTTGGTTTTATTAAAAATGAAATGTGTGCCAATTTACCCGATCACAACATATAATTTTGAACTTTTCTTTGAGTCTAGTGTGAAGACTGTAAAGTAACAAACGCTGTCCATCTGTCTTTCCCAAGCAGTCGTAGTAACTTTGGTCCTTAGGTGGAATAGGTTCTCACAGCCAGTTCAGATATTTTTTATAATTCATAAATTTTCTCTAAGTGGGAAATAAAATTGTGTGCTTTATCACTGTCCAAATGCCATTCACTTACTGAGACTAACCAGTAGGAGAAGTGGGTGTGAAAAATTGTCTGTGTTTGAGCTAACGAATGCATTCATTTGAGGACAGATTGACGATAAAACTAGAGATTTAGCAATATATATAAATCTCACTGTACGATATTATCCCAATACGAATCTCACTATATGATATTCATTACGATATTTTGGAGAAGGTAACAGAATTGTAGAGATGATATTTTTTCCTTTTACAGTGCTCTGACAAGCCTGGTGCAAAGCATTACTATCATAATATAATCCAGAGATTTAAGATATAAAAGTGCCTAGTAACAGTTAATTTTTCATGTTTGCACTGAAATGGAGCAAAGAATTATGGTCTATGTAGTTCCCTCTACTTTTTTAGCTGTCTCTGCAATAAAAACATTTCAATATCTTGTGACAGCCCACGACATCAATGTGAGACTTTTGATGATACGATATCACAATATTTCTGTTACTGTTACATCTCTAGTTATGACTAGAGATTGACCGATATGTTTTTTTTGTTTTGTTTTTTGCCAATAACCTCTGCCGATATTTTCTGACCGATATGTAGGGCCGATTTTGATGATTTTTGTAACATTATGTTATTTAAATTTACTACAAGCTCACCCACAGCCCTTTTTTAATCACAACTATTTTAGAAAGCTGTGTAGTCACATTATGTGTAGTTATCCTTTTGTATTATAATGTTAAAATAAGCTTTGTGTGTATTTTTAGGCAGTAGATAAACCAAAACAAAATATCGTCCTGAGATTTAAAACCGATAGCTAATAATAAGCTAAAAAGTCTAAATATCGGCCCAATATATACATCTAGTCAAAGATGCACTGCGCAACTTTTCTGCTGGGGATTCTGCTACGTATACTTGTCTCCATTTACTCATTATGGGTGTTTCTATTGGTCAAAACCTTCTGTGAATATCGGCAACTCTCCACATATCTGAACTGTAATGTGCCTGATTTTCTTCCTTGTGATGGATAGTTTTAAAGGGACAGTGTGTAAGATTTTTACCCGTTAATTACTGAAATTGAAGATACCCATTCAAAAATACATTGTTTTCCAAGCCTTTTCACTTCCATCATGAAATCAAAGTATTCTTTTGGACTTAGATATAGTCACATAAAAGGGGGATCTTCCCCATGTAGAGGCAGCCATTTTGAATACGAGAGCTGCAGAAGGACATTTGGGCTCCGCCTTCGGCAAGGCTCGTGGTGTTGGGTAAACAACACAAGCATGCTGCCGGATCACACGTCGTAATGGATCTAACACGTGTTTTGGATTAAATTGTTTTATTGGATTTTTTTCGCTGGATCCTTACGGACAAATTGAGAGCAAGTTTATGGTGAAATACAGAGTTTGACCTGTGCAAAGCATTCTAAGGTAAGCTAACCTCGTTTTGTGCTTTTCCGTATAAAAGCCCCATGTGCTCGGGGAGTGATTATTGTGCAGGGAAATGAATTGCATAGTCAAAAAGAGGAGACTGTAAGGTTTCATTTGATGTGTAGAGTGTCATGGTACATGATCGGGAATGTGTGTTTTCATGAGAAAAGGAAAAAAAAAAAAAAACGGGACCGTGCGGGTCCCTCGAGGTCTGCCGTAGCTAAAACAGAAAGTGCAATAGCGACTATCCACCTATGCGCCACAAATCCTACACACTGGGGCTTTAACCTACACTGTGGACATTCTAGACAAAGCAACATTTACATGGAGACATGTAGGTAGTGGACCCCCCAGCAGAAAAGCACATTTAAGACAAAAAAAAAACTATATTGAGATCATGCCATCGTATTAACCCGTCCTAATTCACAGTTTCCATTAAGTGTTGCTTAGCCTTGTTTTCCTGTTGTACTCATATGTTCATTATTGTACAGTTGTGAATGGCCATTTCAGTAGTGCTATACAATGAGTCAGGTGCGTTAGCTGTATGGCATATGTGAAAGTGTGTACGTATTATTCACCTGGGCCTGTGTCGCCATTGATCTGAGCTCTAATTGACACAGACAGAGGAGGAGTGGGCTTCCTCCTAATCCGCCGTAAGCAGGCTCACCTTCATTATAGCGTTGACATTTTCCCAGGAGGTGCATTAGGATGATAGGAAAAAACAGTGCCAATATGAAGAGCTCTCCAACATATGGTGTAGCACACTGTTTCCCCGACCTGACACTGACGAGGATCTGTGAGAGCAGAGATAGGCTGGGGCTGCTGGGGAGGAGGCTGTAGGGGAGGCTGCAGCTCTAGGTATTGACGTCATTAGTGCAGATGTGTTACAAAAGTTATGTTAAGGTGTTTGGTCAAGTTTGTACCAGAGTTAGTTTACTAGTTTTTTTTAAGATAGGTCCAGTGTTTCTACTTTGATTGGTAAGAGTTTAGAAGTGAGACAGCAGTGATTGTAGATTATTCTGTATTTTTTAGAGGTCAGTTTAGCTTTCTTTGTATTAGTATTGTATTAGTATAGTATTGTAGTATTGTATTCTTTTTATTGTGCATCAACTAAAATACGATATTATTTCAATTCCACTGTGAAAGGCAAATCCATTATATTCAGTACAACAATGGCACAGTGTTGCCATTGGGGAGAAGATGCCCCAACCGCATTGCTGACAGGTTAGTAAGGGCATCCAGTTTAAATGTAGTGGGGTGCATAAAAAAAACATAATGAGACTTATAATAATGTAAATCAGTCACTATTGAGGATTGATTGACAGGGTAGCAGCTTGGTGGTTAGCGTTTTCACCCACCAGCATGGAGGTTGATGATTCATTTCCCACTCCTGTCAATTGATACTTTTGTTGTGTCCCTTGGCAAGACACTATGCCCACCTGGCCTAATAAGAATGTGTGTGAGTGATGGTCAGAGGTAGGGATCCAATGATATCTTATATAATATTGAATCAATCGACACTAAAGCAGAAATATTCAGATGTGGATTTCAAAGTTCAAAGTTCAAAGTTCAAAGTCAGCTTTATTGTCAATTCTGCCATATGTGTTCAACATACAGTGAATCGAAATTTCGTTTCTCTCTGGCCAGGTAGTGCAAAAAGACAGTGTACAAAATACAATATGAAGACAAAACACAACAAAAACTATCTAAGACAGAGATCTAAGTTAAAACTAAAGTCTACGGTCTAAAATCTTAAAACAGTGCAACATAATAAATAACAAATAACCTATACTATATACAGATTTCCAAAGTGTGCAGTGTGCATCAAATGTGCAATGGAAGATACAGCAGTGAATTGGTCATGTGCAGTAGAATGTGCATTGGAGTTAAGATAAATAAAAATAAGTGTGCAACAGTAGTAATTCTAGTGCAACAGGAGTAAACAACAGTACTAAAAATTCCAGTAGTAAATGTGCAATAACAGTAGTAAACAGCAGTGCAACGGGGGTTTTATCTTTCAGTCACTTTTAATTTTACATTGATAGACCAAGGAATGACAAAGATATCAACTTTTAAATACTTTAGAATCACTTTTCACCTGCCATCGGCTTAAAGGTCCCATGGCATGAAATTTTCACTTTCTGAGGTTTTTGAACGTTAATGTGAGCTCCCCTACCCTGTTTATGCCCCCCCCCCATGGTTAAAAGTTGTGAAATGTCTAAAATGAGCATTTGTGATCCTTTTCTGCATTACAAAAAATCGGAGCTCAAACTGGCGAGTTTGAACAAGGCACCTTATTGACGTCAGATCGAAAAAAGTAATTCAAATGCAGTTCCATCCCCGTCTGTCTGTACTCAGCGTCTCTGTAAATCACGCCCAGAGAGTTTGGACTGCGAATGCGCTAGGCAATGCGAAATGCGTTTTTTTATTTGCCTGGAGGCACGTCCGAGTGTTTCTAGGCTCGGAAGTCCTTTATCTGAGCCTCTGGACCTTTGAACAGCAGTGGTTTCATTTTATTTTATGTGGAAATGTGTTTATTTTTCAATGGAACGCTTCAAATCTCTCCCTCGTGCAAAAACAAGGAAATTGATCAGCTGTCGGCTCTGAGCTTTGAGCGGAGAGTTTGGCCACGCCCCCAGCCTCTACTATTGGCCATCTGTTTTCTCCTCATTTGCATTCAAGCAACAACGCCCAGAATAAAGAGTTTGAGAGAGATATTTATGACTCTTTCTCATCTTATCTCTGTTTCTCATGCACTGAGTGTTGATTTTGAAGAAGGATTCATTTACAGTTTTAGGGAACCATTAAGGAGCCATATAAAAGCATCAAGAAGTACCATGTCATGGGATCTTTAAATCAAATGCGCTAATATAATGCACCAATGACGCAACTTGCGATATACACAATCTTTTTCCTCAGACTCATAAGTTGTCTCATAAGTTTTACTCAGAAAATGGTCTGTTGAGACATTTTTATGTAATACAGTGAACCCTCGTTTATCGCGGGGGTTAGGTTCCAGAAATAGCCCGCAATAAGTGAAATCCGCGAAGTAGGACAATTTTATATTTTACAATTATTCTACATGTTTTAAGGCTGAAAACGCTTCACCAGACACATTATACACCTTTCTGAGACTGGTATTAACATTTTCTCACATTTTTCTCTTGTTTAAACACTCAAACTTTTGTAGATTTTCATTAAAATATATTAATAGTGGGGCGGGGGCACGTGACACGCGGGCACGTGCGCGCGGGCACGTGCGCGCGGACACGTGCGTTTGTTTTGGTACCACATATCCATGCCATGTGCGAAAGTCGAGTGGAAAGCGACCTGGATATCATTTTGGGCAAGACTCAAGCCAATGCTAACAGTGCCAAACCGCTAACAGACGTCTCTGAGCACCACAAGACCAGGTAAGACCAACCTGCGCTCACAAGAGTTGGTTGCATTTCACCCCGGCTCCAAAATCAGTCCGCTATCAATGCGTCGCCAATACTCCACAGAGCTGTGGAGTATTGTGGAGTATTGGGTTCGTCCTCTCGTCCTCTCACGGGGAAGAGCCACTGTCTCCTCTGTGCGCGCGAGTGTCCTCTCCCCGCTGCGGCTCCCCCGGACGCTCCATGTTGATTCTTGGCTCTTCCATTTGTCCGGCTCGCACTCTCTTCCATGGCTCGTGCAAGTAAACAAAGGCCACACCTCCTGTCACCCAGGCGCTCTCGTGAAGGAAATCTGAGACTCTGTCCCTACCATCCCTGGTCTAGACCTGGTTTAGTCCTGGTTTAGACCTGGTTTAGTCCTGGTTTAGACCTGCTTTAGACCTGGTTTAGTCCTGGTCTAGTCTCTTAGCTAATCAGGGCGCAGGACAGAATGTTACACTGTAAAAAAAAAAGTTACACTATAAAAAAAATTGAAAAAAAAATTGGAAAAAAAAATTGGAAAAAAAAATCCGCGAAACAGCGAGGCCGCGAAGAGTGAACCGCGATACAGCGAGGGTTCACTGTATAACAGTTTTAGTGTTCAGAAAGAAGATGGTAGAGTGTGGGAGGAGCTACTGTCTGTCTCTGCTGCTGCTGGAGACGAGGCAGAGCAGTGTGGACTAGGGATGCAAATTATCGGTTAATTAATTAACTGATAGTTGATTGACCTTATCGGTCGATTAACGATTAACTGATAAGCGGCGTTTTTCACCTGAATTTTAGTGTTTCAATAGGGTCTTTAAGAATATAAGCTATAGTAACATAACACTGAGTCATAAATATATCATAGTATTATTATATTGTATATTCCTCAATTAATTATTCCTTAGTAAAAAGCAGACAAATGTATTGATGCTGAATAACAAAATACAATAATCCCTCGCTCTATCCAATTTTTTTTTTTTATAGTGTAAAATTTTTTTTATAGAGTAACATTGTGTTCTGTCCTGATTGGCTAAGAGACTAGACCAGGACTGAACGTGGACTGGACCAGGTCTGAACCAGGTCTGGACCTGGACTGGACCTGGACTGGACCGGGACTCGACCGGGTCTAGACCTGGACTAGACCAGGATTAAACCACTGGGGCGCGTGCTGGTTTCGCCGCGCCCCGCGCTCCGAGCCGCAGGCCAGCCGCGCGGGGCTCGGGGCGCGGGGCTCGGGCCACGGGCCGCGGCGAAACCAGCAGCGGCACGCATTCCGGGTTAGATCTCGCCTCGCGCTTACACCGGGGCTGCTGAGCAGAGCCGTCGGCGCCTGCGGTCGGCTGTGAGTCGATCTTGGCGCAGCGTGGTTGCCTTGTTTCATGACCACGCGGGTGCGCATGTCCGCGTGTCCGCGGTTAGCGGTTAATTACAATTAATGCATTTTGATCGACCAACGTCTTAATCGACAATTAACCGTTAATCGATTAATTGTTGACATCCCTAGTGTGGACACAGGAGCCTCTGTGAAACAGTGAGAGGAGCGATAGACTCATGAGGGGAAAAAAAGAAATCATCAAATCATCATCAAAAAGGAAAGTTCTGAAAGTGTAGCTCCCCTACAGTCTATATTAAGAGTTTAGTCTGGTTATAATATAAAATATAAAATAGCCTGAGAAAGCACTATTCATATTTTCACTGAATAAAAATTCTGAACTGTAAATCATTGAACCAAATGAACTAAAACACTTCACAACTGTACAGTAGTTGTACGGTATGTAATGTACGTATTGTTTCATTATCATCACTGTTATTATATTACAATCATTAGCAGAAAAAATTACATGAGATTTTTTTTGTGTGTCTTAAAACATATCAAAATCGAATTGATATCTTGACCCGTGTATCGAGATATGTATCAAATCGTGGGAGAACTGTACGGTTACATCCTTAGTCAAAGGGGCACTCTCACTTCTGTTAGTCTACCATAGAGCAGCTCTGTCTACAGAAATGAAATTTTAACTATTCCTACTACTTTGGTATAAAATAAACTAATTAGTATACTTCCCTGACTTCTTTTGTATCTAAAGGAGTTTTGGCTATACTTGTATATCAAAATTGTTAAGGGATTTGAATGCATTGAATGTCACTGTGTTATTTGTGGATGTCCCTAAATATTCATGTTCACTGGACTCTGACGCGGCACGGCCCTGTTTGGTTGTCTCTTTTTATTAAACATGATTTATTAACGCCACACTTACTGTACTGTAGAGGCCCTCAGTCCTAATGGTGTGTTTCTTTATGAAGGCCCATAAATGTTTCAACTGGAGAAAAATAAAATGATGGAAGGCGAGGATAACATATAAATCTTATTAACATGGAAGGGAGAGACTGTTCAAGATTAGAAGATTGTGTAGGTGTTTGTATGTACATATGCAGAAACACTTGAAGAAATAACATACTCTTGAGAATTACATTCTTTCAGTTAAATATTGTATGTTTTAGATAGATAGAGTTTCTATTTTAATTTCTTTATCTGCAGTGTTGTGTGGCGGTGTGTGCATTTGGAATGCATGGCCAGAAAGCATGTGTCAGTCAAACTGCAGTGTGGGAGTACATTCATGTATTTTTATGGATTTTAAAGTTTTTACATTTGGCACTAAATACTTTGTTTTAGCTGCAGTATTGTTCACATGGACTCCCACTTCTTGAGTAAATTAAGTGCATTAACAGCATGAAATTTAAATGTATTCTTTTACGATAAATATCTATCTACAGTTTGATTCAATATAAATGAAAGATGAAAAGATGCTTTAAAGAAACCTGCATGGGGTGGTGATCTTTTAGATCTGAGGTAAATTACTTGCCTGACCAGCCTAGACTATCCTTTATAAAGACAAGTAGTCTGAGTTTTGATGAGTATTATCTAATCAGAGAAATGCCATGTTTGTTTTGCACACACTTTATGAGTAAAAAGAAGAAAGAAAAAAAAATAACAGACCACTGAAAAATATGTTAATGTTAGTCTGATGGACGTTAGTCTGATGTTTTTGTTCTACATGAATCTAGGTCAAGGTCAGGGTCAAGTTTTATTTTTCATTTATACACTGTAATCAGTATCCATCTACAAAAACATGATACAATTAAAACAAATATTTGGAATAAACTGTTTAGTGCAAACAAACAAAAAACACAGAACTATAATTTAAATAACAAAATTATTGCGTAGATAAAATAAAAGGTCTACCTCAGTTTTAATTATATAGACCAATTCAATACCACTAAGTTTATCTGTTTCTTATGTGTCAAATAAACCTGAATTCACAGCTCTGTCTGAGTTTAGCTTGAGACGTGGAAGAGAATTGTGACTAGACTGTAAATTCTACACAGGATTTCAGTCTAGATCCACCAAACAAGTGAATTATGTCTATACATTTTTCTCAGACATATAGGAGTGTTAATGCATGAAACAATAGGAAGACTTGTTTACAAAAATGCTATCACAGCGTTATCAAATCCCAGTAAATGGCAACCTTTGATACCAAAAACACTCCTTTCATCCTAAAAGACTCATTACATGATTATTTGTGGTGTTGTCTTTATTTAGAACAAAGAGAAAGTCATTTTTACACTGCTTTAATCATATACTCAGACGCTTCCACTCAGACTGTCAGTTACGCTCATCTGAGAAGATTTAAGTGTCGCGAACATCAGGTGTAAATTGCATTGTTTGACAAAGGCCAGGAGTCCCGTGAACCTGAGAGAACATGCATCTAAATGAAAGCTCATTTGGGCGCGCTGTGAGCTGGATGTTTAACAGCTTGTTTGTGGCTTCTCTGCAGATGGAGGTGGATGCAGACGATAAGCGCCATCGCACACGCTCAAAAGGTATCCACACAAATGCAACCAGCACACAGCTCACAGGCAGGGTGACCTTCACTCCCCCTGCACTCTTATACACACACATACACTACTGTTACATGTGTACACACAAACATACACTACTATTACACGTACACACACATACATTACTATTACACATATACACACACATACACTTCTTCTACCCGTATACACACACATACAATACTATTACGCGTAACCACACACTATACACTACTGTTACATTACATACACTACTGTTGCACATACACATACACTACTATTACTCGTATACACACACATACACTTCTATTAAACATATACACACACATACGCTACTGGTACTTGTATACTCACATACACTACTTCTACCTGTATACAAACATGCAGTACTATTACTTGTATACACACACACATACACTTCTATTAAACATATACACACACATACACACACATACACTACTGTTGCACATACACACACATACACTACTATTACTCGTATACACACACATACACTACTATTACACATGTACACGCACATACACTTACTGTTGCACATATACACACATACACTACTATTACTCGTATACACACACATACACTACTATTACACATGTACACGCACATACACTTACTGTTGCACATATACACGCACATACACTACTGTTGCACATACACACACATACACTACTATTACTCGTATACACACACATACACTTCTGTTGCACATACACACACATACACTACTATTACTCGTATACACACACATACACTACTGTTGCACATACACACACATACACTACTGTTGCACATACACACACATACACTACTATTACTCGTATACACACACATACACTACTATTACTCGTATACACACACATACACTACTATTACACATGTACACGCACATACACTACTGTTACACATGTACACGCACATACACTACTGTTGCACATACACACACATACACTACTATTACTCGTATACACACACATACACTACTATTACTCGTATACACACACATACACTACTATTGCACATGTACACGCACATACACTTACTGTTGCACATATACACGCACATACACTTCTATTACACGTATACACACACATACACTACTGTTACCTGTAAATACACACGTACACTACTATTACACATATACACACACACATACACACACATACACTGCTATATCACATACACACACATACACTACTGTTTTATGTACATATACACTACTATTACACTTATAGAGAAGACTGAGCACACACGGCTGCACAAATCCACAGTCACACTTCACTTGGCTTCTCTCACACAATCACAGAGCCCACACTAAATGAAATCTGGGCTCCAATGAGAGAGAAAACCAACAGCGGCCTCAGCACAGCGGACTATAGCTCTCAGACTTATGACACTTTCAGAAATAACATTTTCACTACCACATAATGGTATCATCCAATTTATAAAACTCAATGCTGAAAGTCGTTGAACAATATTTGTAAAAAAAAATTATATAAATTACATTGACTGCCTATATCCATAGATTTCAGAGTGATGAAAGGCTTGGACCATTCAATTCTAAATAACATTCTTTTAAATACTCAAATGCCTTAAAATATCACCCATAACAGCATAACAAAATAACTGCAGTCAATCTACTCTCTTGCTATTATCTCTTATTATTCCTAAAGTAACATACTTAAGATAACCCTACAGACTCACTATTTGTGTATTTATTTTACACTATACATATATTGTACAAATACAAAAACACTCCTTTTTTTTTCTTTTTTTTCTTTTTTAACCTTTTTCAGACCTATGTTTCAACTACAAAGAAACATTCTACTTGATTTATCTTATTACTGGCCAGTTTTATTTGCCTTTAATTTCTCCTTAATTTTTTTTTTTTTCTATATTTGTTCTAGTAATTTACATATTTAGTTAATGGCTTTGACAATCCAACTCAACTGCCAGTCCCCAACCTGGATAAAAGAGAGGGTTGTGTCAGGCTCAGGTATTGAATCTGATTTAGATCATGATCAAAAGATTGTTTTTTTTAACACAAAAATTATAATTCTTTCGCCCTACTTCAGCACACTGCACCTGTTTTTTCAACCACTGCCTTATCATTTATAACTGTGCATTCACTGTTATGTCATTATATCTGACCCCTGCGTTGCTGGTAATTTACATTGCAGTGAATCATGTGGCACCCCATGGTAAAAGGTGCTCTGTCTTATCCGCAGAGATATACTGTACCAGGCTGCAGCCAGTCCTGTTGCATAATATGTGTCTCTCTCTTTCTCTCCTTCTCTCCTGCTCAGTGCCTGTGGATCCTGCATTAACAGAGCTTTTCAGGTCAGTGGGATTGAAAAAGTGCACACAAACACACAAGCACACACAGCTGCACAATAGGGACACACACCACAGACAGACACACATTTCTCTCCAAATTGTCCTGTTATTTTCTTAGAGCCAAGATTGAGACAGTCAAACATTACCTGAATCAGCTGTCACTATAACCAGCCACATGTCTGCTGTTTCCAACACTGTTTGAAAGCCCTCTCACACCAACAACCAATCAGACCACACAATTTTGTTCATACATTTCTCTGTTCATACTATTTTCACTTGTGTATATTGCTATTAATAAGATCTACTCAGTGTTAACTAGGGCTGATTTTTCCCACCTGCTCATCTTCATCAAGATATTATCACATTGACTGAATTGTTGCACAGTATTGCATTATATTTGTTTATCTTGCATTTATTCAATTAAGTTTGCCTGTTGCTAAAAATACATTGAAAAACATGCCGTCTTACTGTGAGCGGACTCCCTCTCCACAGATCTGACCTGAAACTTAGCATTAGCCATCTGTTTGTTTCCATGGAGATAGATATGTTTAATGCCAGGCTCGGCAAAGCATCGCTATGAAAATCACACTGAAAAAAATGTCCGAGAGGGGTTGCTCAAATTACAAACACAAATTTGACAACAATAATGTGATTTTTTTTTTACGATTCTGTCCAGCATGTTTAAGTCTTACAAAGGTCGTTTGATTGTGGCCGTTGTTAGTCCCGCATGTTTTAATCAGGCTGAGGAAACATGACTTTTATCTCTGAAACTCCTCCCTCTGGAATTCCCCTCTCCAAAATTTTGGGAGGGAAAATTCAATTGTATCAGGACACAGGACAGTTGGACACTGCAGTGTGCATCAGGAGGACTGTGAGAGAGGATCTGCAGGTAAGACTTTTCAAAGATTTTATCTGCTTCTCTGGCCTAGAATGTAGTCATTGTTAAAACATGTTTGTGGTGTTTTATTTGTAATTAAGGCTAATATAAGGACTGTTACCATGAAACAAATTGTTTTTGACTGTCCATCTACAAGAGTGTGACAGCTGTACTAAGATTTGAATGTGTTGCTTCCAGAGTCTTCTACAAACAAACAAAAAGTGATATCCAGAGCTGTGGGAAAGTTCATGAATGTCATAGTTGCTGTTAGTTAGTTGTTTTTAACACTATTCTGAACGTGAGGTTAAGCGTTAAAAT
This sequence comes from Paratrypauchen microcephalus, assembly GCA_036785185.1. Taxonomy (NCBI): domain Eukaryota; kingdom Metazoa; phylum Chordata; class Actinopteri; order Gobiiformes; family Gobiidae; genus Paratrypauchen; species Paratrypauchen microcephalus. The sequence goes on from JAVJIX010000010.1 coordinate 5,052,586, forward strand.
AAAAAGATTAAAACAAAATAAAAATCTCTGTCTTTCAGAAAAAAAGGAAGATGTTTGTGAACCAAGAAAACACAGTCCACAGATGAACAAAGTAAGTGAACCAACTGAAATTATTTTAACAGAATTATATTTTTTTCAACATATACTTCCTAGTGAACATTTATCATGTGTTTCTACAGGGTGATGTGGCAGAAGGAGGACTTTATAACAGATGCCCTACCTGGAAGGAAGAAAAGCGGCACATGGTGAGGATTGTTTCTGCATTTACAATTACATTTTTCACTGTGATTCTGTTCAGGTCCATTTTTGTAGTAGAGAGTAATAAGTGGTTTAAGTATATTTAAACACGTACAACAGAGTAGATCATCATAATGTAATCATGTGTTATTCCTGTGTCCACAGGGAGAGACCAGAGTGTCTTCACTGGAATAAGTCCTCATACTGACCAGCTCCAAACAGCCTGTGTGTCTTTGTACCTGTGCTCTGTGTGTTTGATTCTGTTTAAGACAATACAGAACTGTGGAAAACTAAAGAGTGCATTTGTATTATTTTACTATGAACCTTCAAATCAAATACATTTGATGTTGCATGTTAAAATGATTGTGTATACAGAATTTAATTATACATAAAACCATAAAAAAGGCACATTTTCAAGATAAGGTAACATGATAAATATACATATTCAGCATGATATCACATTTCATCAACATGAAAAAGTAACGTTCATGTTCTGAGAAAAAATATGCGTAGAAGGGATTGAAATAAGTTTCAAAGCCTAAATATAATTTTATTGTATGCAATTGCTGTTTTCCATATTTTCTTTTATGCAAATCCAGCAACTATTTTTTCAGTGCAGCAGGTGGCATGTCATCCTCCCGAAAAGTTACATAGTGCACCCAAGTATGAACGTTTTAAAGAGCCCATATTACGCTATTTTCCTCATCAAAAACATACCTGGAGTTGTGTTTTGTTTCATTCACACGTTTAACACAAACCTGTGTATTTAGGCTTAGTTTTTCTCTCAAACTGAACACTGGTAATACTCCACTGTGTTTTTAAACTCCACCTTCACTACAATAACTTGGATAATTTGAACAAAAGGTAAAAGGTAGCTGTTAACTTGAAAACTACCACTCCATGACATTATGGAACAGCATTTTGAGCTTTGGAGATGTAGACAGACTACCATAATCATAAAAGATTACTCAAACGTGTGAATTAAACAAAACACAACTCCAGGTATGATTTTGAAGAGAAAAAAAAGTGAAATATGAACTTTGGAATAAGTAATTACATGCGTTTCAGAACATGATTGACATAATTTAAAACACAGTCTGAAATCATGTAATGTCGATTCCCAACACAACACTAAAGTAATGTGATCTGAGCTATTAAAAATTTAAGACAGTGGTTTCTCTTCCTAACCAGACAAGCTAAATAATTCTGCTTTTGTCTCGTGTGCTTGATGATATGTAGCATGATGGCCAATTATCAGTTCATTAGTTATGCTGTTCCAGTCTTCCTTCTTCTTGCCTACAGTCTTCTAACTTTTTCTGGTGCAGTTGTGTGGGTGGAACAGAGAACAGGTTGAGCTCAGATTGATTGTGTTTTTTATCTTAATTATGAATGGTTTTTTTTACAGTTCTAGTAAAATTTCTCAAAAGGCAGTTTAGTTCCATGAATGAAAAGATGTAGGGTATGCTGTGAGTCCATTCTTATTTAATTAATGAAGCACATTAATTAAATATAGCTCTTATATTGTTCAGTTTTTTACTAGTCCCAAGCCTAGATAGAAGCTTATAGGTATATGTGATGTCAAAATACAGACTAGGGAATATGTCATGTTTATTTTTTATTTTTTTTTCAGTACTTGCTGAGAAAACATTATATTCCATACAGTTGTTTTCTGATGTAATTTTAATTTATCATGCAGTATTTTCAAAACAACAGTTTTTATATTTGTTTTTGCATGGTTTCACCTCTTGTATTATCCAGCCATGAATTGTGTGGTTATATAGGGGGTTGAAGTTTTGTCAGTTCACGTTTTTGTCCAACATGCAGCTTGTCCTTCCTATTATAATACAATATTTTCATCCATACATACATAGTACTAGTGAATGTAAAGAGTGACCTGTCTGATGGCCTCTCTGCCCTCCACTTGTCTTTGCGAGTTGTTTTCACTCTGGAAAAGCATGTCCTTGGCAATGTGTGCTGGGCTGGTTGGTGCTAAGATAAGGGTTCCTGTCTGCCTATACATCAATAAATATTATTCCAGCTGGAGGATTACGCTGTGGCCTTTAGCTGATATCCATAGATTGTAAGGCTGCCTCTCCCTCCTCTCTCCTCATGCTTTATTTCCAATCCTCTGCTCCCTCTTTCGCTCCCCCTCTCTCTCACCCACACTCCTCTCTCACTGCTGCCGCCTGCAGATAGTAATTAATCAGGCGATCGATGGGAAGCCTATCTCCAGGCCGAGGCGTCTATAATGTCGATAATGCAGCTCGATGGCCTCCCTCCCTGGAGAGCTGATAGTCTTCAGGACAAACACGCTTGACTTTGCATGGCGTGCTCTGGACTGCATGGGTCAGATAGGCACTGCTTTTGCTGGAATCAGACATAAGTACTTTAGTTTATTTATTATAGATGCAGTAAAGAAAGTAGTTTCACTATAATGTTATAATCAAGTTGTGCTTACTTGTATTTTTGTGTATTGTTTGGTGTAATGAAAACAAGATTTAAACCTTTGTTCTGTGATGCTATTTCATGAAAATATTATTATTATATTATGGATCCTATAATATAATTGAATGATTAAAAGTAGTGCTCTCAGGCGATTAAAATAATTAATCTAATTAATTACAGGATTTGTAATTAATTAATGTAATTAATCACATTTTAAGAGTGTGAGAGAGAGAAAGATTGAGAGAGAGAGATTGTGAGTGAGCAAACGAACGGACCCACTTTGCGATTTAGTTTGTCAGTTTTCATGTGGTTGCTTTGCTCAATCGTTTCCCAAATTCTGCGAGCGTGGTTTGGTGGTTTGGTGAAGTGCACTCTATCACCGGTAACAGTGGAACTTGTCTGGACGTGTTTATCTTTCAGATGATCCGTCAGACTGGAGCTGCTTTGGTAATTGGAAAATTATTTTTTACAAAAGCTACAAATCACTGCGTTCTTGTTGATAGTCCCGTCTTCGTTCTTTTTATAAATAAACTTGCCGTTCAAAGGCCCGAGTTAATTTTTATAAAGCGTTAATTTGCAGTGTAATTAATTAATCTAATTAACACGTTAAACTGACAGTCCTAATCAAAAGTATTTGTTGTCTCCAAATTTCAGAACGTATCATCCATTAAAGTGCATATTGTGTAACTATTTTTTTAAAATAATTTTAGAACTTTGTTCTTTTGTCAAAAACATACCTGGAATTGCATATTACTTCATTCTTGCTTGTTACTGTATATGAGGCCGTCTTGGTCTGAGCCTCAAAAATCACTGCTTCAGTTTTTTCCTCAGATAGTTACATCACAGGTGGAAATGCCTGCATTGTTTTAAGGTCCATAAATCACCAGCAGACTCTTCTCAAATTACGTGTGTATGTGTGTGGGTATTAGCATGCCAGTCACATTGCTTAATGGCTAGTTTTTTTGTTTGTTTGTTTTTTCCTTGGTTCACTCCCACTGCAACCAGTAGATTCTAATGCCAAATCCATGCAGAGGGAGCGCAGCTGCTACAAGTGATCTGTTTTCTATACATAGGCATTACTTTAAGTTCTAAGTCATAAAATACTGAAACAGGTGGTGATACTCAAAAGGTGATACTCAAGAGCATGTTTAAAGGTCCCATGGCATGAAATTTTCTTTCTTTCTTTTTTCTTCTTTCTGAGGTTTTTGAACGTTAATGTGAGCTCCCCTACCCTGTTTAGGGCCCCCCATGGCTAAAAGTTGCGAAATGTCTAAACTGAGCATTTGCTGTCCTTTTCTGCGTTAGAAAAAAACACAGCTCAAACGGGCGATTCTGAACAAGGAAACTATGTTACGTCACATCGGAAAAAGAAATGCAAATGCAGTTCCACCACCGTCTGGATGTCCACCCCCTGTCTCTGGAAATCACGCCCAGAGAGTTTGGACCGCAAAGGAGCTACGCAATGCGAAATGCGTTTTTTTATTTGCCTGGAGGCACGTGCGAGTGTTTCTAGGCTCGGAAGTCCTTTATCTGACCCTCTGGACCTCTGAAACAGCAGTGGTTTAATTTTATTAAACCACTGCAATACATGTATGTTTTTTTCATTGAAATTCCTCTCCTTTCTTCCCCCGCGCTTAAAACGCGGAAGTGGGAGACAGCGCACCTAACCAGCGGCGTATTTGGCCCCCCCCACCCGCTCCTCTAACCTATCTGTGTCCTTCTCATTTGCATTCAAGCAACAAGGCCCAGAATGAGTCGTTCAGACAGAGAGATTCTGACTCTGACTGTGTACATGTGTCTTTCTCATGCACTGAATGTTGATTTTGAAGAAGGATTCATTTACAGTATTAGGGAACCATTAAAGGTACAGTGTGTAGGATTCGTGGCGCATAGGTGGTTAGTAGCTATTCCACTTCCTCTTTTGGCTACGGCAGACCTCGAGGGTCACCCGGGCGCGCCGTAAGGCAGACAGCTCGCACCCGGCGCTGTGCGAGCTCTCGCCGACAACTACGGTATAAATAAAACGCATGAAAAACGCACGAAAACACACATTCCTGATCGTGTAGCATGACACTCTACACATCAAATGAAACCTTACAGTCTCCTCTTTTTGACTATGCAATTCATTTCCCTGCACAACAATCACTCCCCGAGCACATGGGGCTTTTATACAGAAAAACACAAAACGAGGTTTGTTACTGAGCTTACCTTTGAAGGCTCTGGACAGGTCAAACTCTGTATTTCACCATAAACTTGGCCTCAATCTGTCCGTAAGGATCCAGCGAATAAAATCCAGTAAAACAATTTAGTCCAAAACACATGTTATTACGTGTGATACAGCAGCCTGTCTTGTTTACCCACGAGGCTCCCCCCTCCCCTTCCCTTTCTCTCCTTCTCTCCTTCGCTCCCACATGCCGCGCGGCTGAGCAGGCGCTAGCAGGAGCCTAGGCAAAGGATGAGCCCAAATGTCCTTCTGCGGCTCTCGTATTCAAAATGGCTGCCTCTGCATGGGGAAGATCCCCCTTTTATGTGACTATATCTAAGTCCAAAAGAATACTTTGATTTCATGATGGAAGTGAAAAGGCTTGGAAAACAATGTATTTTTGAATGGGTATCTTCAATTTATGTAATTAATGGGTAAAAATCTCCACTTCACATTTTCGTTATGATTACAAGTGAACAGGATTTTTGTTTAAAACGAGAATTTTGTCAAGTCTCTGGTCTTCATCATCTCTTCACTGGCCCTTCATTCTTAACGTGCGTAGTCAGTGCATAATCCAAAACACACAGTAAAGCCCTCTGTTCTCATTCACCAGTCTAATTACATGCTTGAATCTCTTTTATGAAAGAAATATAAAGACATCTTCTGCTGCAGAGCCCTCACTGTACTTTCCTCACAGCAGCAGAAGATGGAGATGCTCCCTGCACAGATCACACATAAACAGTCGCCTCCATATCTCTGCTTTGTCATTTGCATATTTACTGTCTGCATTCGTAATTATGCTTATTTTAGTCTATATGTGTGTATGGATCTAAGCTCAGTGGGGCAGAAAGTCTCACACCAGTCTGTGCTTTATGCTGAAATAAAAATTACTCTCACCCCCGATTTTTATAAATGAACACTCCTCCTGTCGTAATCCAATTTCATGAGACAAAAGGCGTCTTCTTACGTAACTAGGACAGCACAGGGTTTTACTAATTATAGAGTTGCAGGAAGATTTCCCCAGATTTACAATAAAGGATCAGAGATTTGACATGCAGATGTCATAATTGAGCATGTTCTGTGGTATGAACAACTCGCATTGCCCTTTTGGAAACACAGACAAAGCAGTGGCAGAGTCTCTGGAATATGAACCGAATAAAGTAAATGTAATATGGAGTTGTATTATGCATATTAGTTATCTGCATAGTAATTCGTTTTATGGAATTTAATCAGTTCAGCAGGTTGGGGTGAATTTGTTTAATTGCAAGCTGTGTAAAAACTATCAATAAGTAAAGATTTGGGAGGCGTGATTATAAGTCTGATTGCCTGGGGCTGACATGTAGAGGTAAACTATTCACTCTCTGATTTGCATTCATTAAAGAATCCAAGGAAACCAAATCCAGATTTGCACAGACTCACCTTGAGCACGCAGGCTGCATTGTCAGTGCTGTGTGCTCTGCGCTGGAGTGTTGAGAACAGTTAAGTAAGGTGGGTAAGTGCTAAAGCCCCTCATTTTTCCCCTGTCAGTTGCTCTCTTCCAAACAGAACACATAAGGCTGTCCTCTGTCGCCTCGGCTCGACCAGAGAGCTGCTCAGCCACTGCCCTGCTGTAATTGCCAGTGTCAAAGCTGAAACATGGCTGAACAGGAAATGATCAAGTTAATGAAACGTTTTAATTATTCAACATAATTGTGGAATGTGATGAGTGTGGGTGAATCCCTGGCTGTTCTCAGAGAGGGGGTCTCCTACACCCTAACTCCTATTCCCTTTGTCTCAGACATGGGAACACTCTGCTCTCCCTTATTACTGCCTTTGGCTCTATGATGGAGGCACACAGATCTGTCTGCTTATAATTGCTTGGCCTTGTCTGCTTGGGGTCGCCCCTCCACACTGCCCACCTCAACCCTGTGCTCTTATACCACCAGCCTCATCCTCTGCAGGCATTCTGCACATCGCCGCTGGGCTTATGGCTCTGGCATGAGGGTGGGAGCTGCAGAGAACTCAAATAAAAGTGAGATTCATTTTTCTAATACAATAGACCTAGTGTGGAGGATAGATAATGAAAGAGGACTAAAAACAAACATGAGGATATCAGTTCACCAGCTCTGCTTTCTGCCTCCTAATGTTTCCTTATGTCATCGCCTTGCCTCCTTCTCCCTACAACCTTCCCTCCTCGGTACCTTCCTTCCTTTTGACTGCTACCCCTCCCATCTCTCTGGGCTGTCTCTGGCAGCGTTAATTCCCTCTTCAGATGGTGCGGTGCTCATTTGCATACTTATCAAAGTGTTTGGACTATCCGACAGAAGCTGTAGGAAGGTGGGGTCATTAATATGTTAATTAGCTTCCCCTTCCTCTTTTCACCCTCGCCTTTAGACGCTCATACGCGGCGCACCATCCATATCCTCCTCCACCTCTCTCTCTGCTTCACATGCAGCCTTTGAATGTTTGAATACCCTCAGAGGCCTGCGAATGCCATAGGACTCTGTAGACATCCACACACTGGGGGCTCGGCTACCCTCACACTTATCTATAGGACTGTGTTTTTGCATATGATTGTGTAGGCTTTATGCTAGCACCAATTACATGTCTCAGTCACGGATTAGAGGCATTTGTATGTGTGCTGAGGGAAATGTGCTTATGGTATAATACAATATATATGCACAGTTGCATTTCTGCAACTGTGGAATAGGTTTAATCTTTTATAAAACTTAATTAAGACTTCTCCCTCTTCATCCAGAGGCTGGTCAACAGGTAATGTCTGTACAGTAAACCCTCGCTCTATCGCGGTTCACTGTTCGCGCCCTCGCTGTTTCGCGTTTTTTTTGTTTTGTTTGTTTTTTCAATTTTTTTTTATAGTGTAACATTTTTTTTTATAGTGTAACATTGTGTTCTGCATCCTGGCTAAGAGACTAGACCAGGACTAAACGTGGACTAAACCAGGTTTAGACCAGAACTAAACCAGGTTCTAAACCTGGACTGGCCCTGGACTAAACTAGGACTGGACCAGGTCTAGACCTGGACTAAACCAGGATTTAAATCACTCTGTGCGGCTCTTGCATCCGTTTGTGCGTGTTCGGTTTGTGGCTCGGGCTGAGAGCACGAGGTCCGGGCGCCGCGGTTCTATCTCGTGCTCGCAGCCCCAGTGTACGCGCGACACGTGCTGCTCTGTCACGGATTTGTCCACGATAAACCCCTCATCGTGGACAAATCCGTGACAGAGCAGCACGTGTCGCGCACTTCTCCAAGGGGTTGGTGCGCGTCGCGTCTGCGTGTCCGGCGGGGCTCCCAGAGCCGTGTCTCCCCCACGCGTCACTATTAATACATTTTGTTGAAAATCTATGAAAGTTTGACTGTTTAAACTAGATACAAATGTGAGAAAATGTTAATACCAGTCTGAGAAAAGTGTATAATGTGTGTGGTGAGGCATTTACAGCCTTAAAACATGTAGAATAATTGTAAAATATAAAATTGTCCTACTTCGCGGATTTCTCTTATTATTTCTGGAACCTAACCCCCGCGATAAACGAGAGATTACTGTATACAGTTCTTGTTTCATTTATAAAACATACATGAAGAGTTGTTCATTCTATATTTTGATTATCTGAGACACAAGTCATTTCAGAAATAGCTGTGCTTTGGTGATAGAGGTAGAGCGAAGTCCTGTTGATTTGATGTATCTGCTGTTACACAGAGGTGAACAGGTCAGTTCTTTGTAACAAGGCCTTGTTGGCAGACTGCTGCACATTAGTCACTGTTGATATAGGTGATTGACTGAGGGACTGTCAACATGCAACTGTGGCTGACGTTAATTTAAAATGGCAAGGGATATTATAAGCAAATGTTGGCACAAGGCAGCTTGAAAATTGATGTCCTTACTCCAGTGTGTTCTGGGGCTCCAGACTCCATTTGTATGTATTGCTGAATCCACTACTATTATAAAGTTCAGCATAGAGGAAATATTTTATATCTTACAATGTGAGTATTATAGATTAATGTGCTTAATACAATATTCACTCTTTGTACTTATGATGTATATTTTTATGAGTATAGAACTATTTAAAAGAGACATATGATGCAAATTCAACTTTTAAGAGCTTTTAACCATTGTAAAATAGTTTTCCCTTTCCATTTATCCCTTCAAAGTTGTTCATGCATGCTTGAGCAACGACATTGCTCAGAAAATTCCCGGGGCTACAGGCAGAAATCAGTGCTGTAGTTTCAACAGGAAGAATCTATATTGCATTTTAAAATGTCCAAAATTTAAAATAATAACCCATGTGTGTCATAAATTATAAATAATGCACACAAATCACAATATGTCTTCTTTAATAAAACATCAAACTTAAAGGAACTTTGAAAAGTCCACCAGTGAGATTAAATCAAAGATAGCTAGCTTATGCAAAGAAGGGTTTCTCTGACCTCAGCAAGATCCTCAAGACAGGCACCTCTCCTTTATAACCGAGAGAGTTGGAGTGCCATGTTGTTCTAATGTTGAAATATGGTACTGAGGCCTGGACCTGAACGCAGCTGAAATGTGGTTCCTGAGAAAAATGTTGAAGATCTTGACAAAGTTACTAATGTAGATGTATTAAAAGGTCTCGCTGCAATAAAATCAGGCACATGAATGAGGAAACTGGAACATCTGGTCACAATGGGCAAAACAAGACACTCTCAGGAGATGGTTTCATACATCTACCATCTTTCTATTCAACATCATCAAAGATCAGGAGGGATATTGAGCCATGGCTGCCCTCACCTTTGGCATAGCACCCTGAGAGAGAGTCTTAATAATTTTATGGAATAACATAAAAAGTAGTACCACACTTTTACCACATTAGTAAGACGTTTTTACCGACCATTACGATGATCCTAGACATTTAAGAGGGCATGGCCTGTTGTTAAGCTAAATTTTAATGCTGTGGAGCTGAATCTATGCTCTGAGAACTCAAGGATGTGAGATGAGACAGAGGTGATCTGAGGGCAGCTTCTTTTTGTTCTTCACAACAATAAATGCCTTGCATAGGTGCCCGCCCTTGCCTCCCTCATCTATATTTCTCCTTTGCCACGCAGGGAGGGCGTTCAATTCAACCCACACAGGGCAGACTTAATAATTACTCTCACTTTGAACGCAATTTCCTGGCTGTGGGAAATGATTGACAGATTGTAACCATGGTGTCAGGGGGCTAGCCACGCCCCTCCTGACTAAGGCACAAATTAGAGAACAGCAGGGGCTAAATTACACCTTACCAAAGACCTCTGGCAGGAGGACAGGAAGAGAAGCATGATGAATGAGGAGCGGATCAGAGTGGAAAGGTAGAGAGGCTGAGCCGAGTGGGAGCGAGCAGATTATTGGACCAAGAGCTTGAAAATACATCTGGAGGAGCGCGCGGGAACACAAGGCTCACAAGCACACGCACAAATGGTCCTGCAGTGCTATTGGAGTGCTAAGGGAAGACACTTAAATGCCGTCTCTACAGTTTGGATGCTGTTTACACCATCACATACACACAAGCTCACGCACGCACACACATGTCTTCACTATGTCATACTCTCAAAGTACTCAGGCTGATATGAGAGCTGCAAGGAACCAGCAGAGTGCTACAATGGGGCTCAGGGCTTTTGCTGCTCAACAGCAGCCAGGGGTCTGCACTGACGGAGCCCAGGCAGTGGCGGACACATTCAAGCATCACACTCATTTGAAAAAAATACTTCACATCTAGTACTACATGTTCATTTTTCCTCGAAGTTACAGTTATTTAGCTTTGATTTGACAGAATAATCAGCATGAGAAATGTGAGGCATGTGATGGAGATGAAATGTGTGGCCATACCAGCTTGTCAAAGCCTAATCCCAGCAGATCTCAGAAGCCTAGCAGGGCCGGACCTGGTTAGTACTTGGATGGGAGACCACTGAAAAAATCAGGTGCCACTGGGGCGCCAGTTGCAAAAACTGTTGTTGTGGCCTTAGGCAAGGCACTTCACCCACATTGCCTAGTAAGAAAGTGTTGTGTGCGTAAGTGATGGTGGTGGTCAGAGGGGGGCCAATGGGGAAGATTGGCAGCCTTGGCTAGGAGGGCAGCTAGTATTTTTAGTTACTACATATGTGTTTGATAACAGCATTAAGCTGTAGCCAATACTTTGGCCATGGACTGATGACGACTAGCACTAGCAGTCATTAACAGAGACATTTTCTGGTGTGTCCAGGCCGCAATTAAGCTTTCAGAATTTTGCTTAAAAAAATATTTTAAAAAAAATGTAACAATTAGTGGTGCTTTTCCATAAAGTTAAAAAAACAAACAGCAAACCCAACATCGCCTCTTCCCAGCTTTTCCCAGTGTTCGGACTTAAGCATCCTTTTTATAGAAGCCCAGATGTCATTCCTCATGCAATCTTTATAATATATCCATGTTTAATGGTACAGAGAGTCCCCTGGTTTGTGATCTTGTGACTGTACCTCAAGTTCATTGTAATAGCTCAAATGTTAACTTTAGATTTGATGTATCTGCTTCTAACTTACCAACAGTGATACTGTTACATTACTATACATGCCGCATTGAGTGCTGACTATCACAGTCATGACATGAATATGCCCGTAGAGTGTGGCGTTGCCGGCAGCTGGAGCCAAACCACTTGTGTCTGCAGTCTCATGCTTCACTAAGTGTTTACTGCTAAAACAGATGGTGCACTGTAAGTTTACCTCGATCTGGCTAAAGTGCTGCCAGGCTGGCTTAAGGGCTCTTCAAAGGAGGCGATCCCTGAGAACAGACTCTTCACCTGGGCTGGGAGAGAGGCAAAGGGCACATGGACATTCACATCTAATGCCCGCAGACACACACCACTACTTCACATGTAGAGCAGTGTATTCCCCCTGAGTGCTCCTTTCTAACCTAGTAATTTCACTGGAAAGAAAATCCAACTAAAGTACACAGGGTGTCATGGTGCGTTCACAACAAGTAGCCTGCTATGGAAGAATGGCCTCAACTTCAGTTGTAAATATTGATCTAGCAATGTCTCATCTGTTTCAATAGCACACATACCATATGGAAAAATATCTATAAAAGTAATCATTGGTTCATGCCATTTCCACAAAAATTGTTCCTTTACATATGCTGTTTGTATTCCTATAACCATATATCTCGCAATTGCATTTTTTTTTCTTCTGTATTTGAGATTTTTATATATTGGCTCCTCCTTCGGTCACCAAAGCAAACCAATCATATCATGATTTGGCATTTTGTTTTATGCCAGGTGCCCATAGTATCATTGTGTTCAGCAAAGAGAATTATGTGCTCAAACTGGGCTCAAATTCCAATCAAAGTGAAGTCCAATCCTTGGACCTGCTTTTTCAGTTCAGACACCGATACTTGGGCCCTGAGTATCTACTGATACCTGTATACTACTGTATACTAGATGGAAATTGGTGAACATACCATCAAGTGTTGTGACTATATAATAATGTGGTTAATGCTACTATTTATATGCCTTCTACAGTAGCTCTGTAACAGCAAACCAGTCCATGCACCAGTCCAATTTGAGTATATATGTAAGCCAGAAGCAGCATGGTTTAACAACAGAACTTTGACTTTGCCTCAGTTAGCTCTATTAGCAGTGATTGGATTCTGGACTTTCCTTTCAAATGCGCTTTTTGAATAACTGCTGGACACCAGGTGTTCTGTTGTTGAAGAGTTCTTATTCGACATTTCTAATTTTAGGGGGAAAAAAACAAAAAAAAACTCTTAATTATCAACACAGTAACAACTCATCCAATATACTAAGCTCAAACTAAAACACTGTTTACTCTGCTTATTCATACCACAGCATAATAGTCTAAAATGTAATGAAGTATAAATGCCATACGCAAATTAGAGCTGGACTTTAAGGTAGAACTAAATAGATGTATTATACACCAGTAGTCTCCAGACCCTAGAACCACCTGACAGTGATGTTTTGGGTTAGGGTTAGGGTGACATTTAGTTTCTAGGTTGCACAAGATGCTGCTATAAATGAATCATGAGTAAATCTGTGAGGTGTGAATAATAGATGGGAGGAGAGGTAAAAACAAAGGAGTGCTGTTATTATTTGTTAATAAGACACTCTGGAGCATCACTAACTAGATCTCATTACCACAACACACGGAGGCACGCACGCATTCTGCCACCTACACGCACCCCCATACACAAACACACCTCACGCACACTGCACAACTATTTTTACCTGTGAAGCCTGTCGTTGCCTAGCACTGTGCAATTACATCCCACTCTCCACCAACGAATGATTAGAGGCAATGATGGATGGGTTAACACTGTCACCTAAGAACGCCTCGGTGCAAAGCTAATTACGCCAGCATACATGTGTCATACGGCTGATACATGTGATAGTCCTCTCAGTCGGCTGCCATGGCGGTGGACGTGAGCGCCGCGCTAATCAACAGATAAGACTGATGAACTTACTGCACTATTCATTAACACTTCAGACCCTCGGCACAAATATACACTCAGACTGACAGGGCTCTTTTGCATTTGTACTATGTTTTTTTGTTTTGCTTTTGGTTGTTGTTAAAAATGCATACATTATATGAAAGGGTTTTCTTATTATAAAATATTTTAAGCATAATTTTATCATTAATTTTATTTTCCAAATATAAGACTATAGGTTCCGGCTGCCCAGAATTGAACAATCAGCAAAATCAGTATTTTTCTGCGTGATATCATTGCATAAGACTGATGCACTTATCTGCCATCCAAAAAATACTTTTTAATTTAAACTAGTTTTAGTCCCATTGTGTCTAAAAATATGTATTTTAAAAGCTCAATGTAACACCCACAGGTTAGGGTAAAATGATCTGGTCCTAAATTTTACAGTTTTACACAATTAATCTGTTATCTTTTTATGCATCACACAGCAAACAGCTATTCCAAACCCCTATTTCTATGTAAAACATGTTCACAGTACAATTTGGGCTGGAGATTGGCAAACTAGCTTTTTAAACATCCGATTACAGTGTATTTATTGTTTCCACTGTCTACTGTTCTTTTCCACCCACCCACAGAATGTTTTTAATGATAATGATCAAAACTATTTCCAAGTCACTGACACTTGGATAATAGCAGGTAGGTCTTCGTGTTCGTTTTTCATTTTATATTTGAGGAAAGGATTTTTATGGCACATGACAGCAAAGTTGAATATATCCAGTCTGCACTTGGGGATGTATGCCTCCCCTGTATGCATACAGGGGCGTGTCTGTGTGGAGACAGGGATGCGAGGGGCTTGCTTTTCTGATTGCCACAACTGCAGCTGGGACTGTGGGCTGAGTAATTGCCTGTCTTGGTTGTGAGAGAGCAGTACCGAGCTAAAAGTCAAGTGCTCTCTTCCTGCTGTAGACCTCATTTGGATTCCACATAGCTAGCTAGCAAGCTAACGCCAGCCCTGGGCCTGTATTATTCATAGCTTGACAGATAGCTCTCACTAAAAGCATTGGAACTGGGCCAGGTGGTGATGGAGCGACAGGGAGAGAGGCTGGGCTCGGTGCTGGGCGGGAGAGGGCAGAATGGGTATGGAAGATAGGATGAGATGAGCACCGTTAACAGAAACAGCAGAGTGTCTTAGTGGTGTTGGGAAGTGGAGCACGGGGAAGGAAATGAAGAGACACCATGTCAACTCAGAGTAAAAAAAATATGGACAGAATCGCCAAAGAGCGGACTACACAACGTTAACATGTACAGCTAAAATTCAATCATATTCTATTTATGAGTGTAATAACCACGTGAGGGTAGGAAGTGGAGACAAAGTGAGTGAAAGCATTTGAAATAGACGACAGAAAAAGCTCTGGAAGAAGAAGAAGAAGACGAGAACAGGCAGGCATCCACCCCCGCCAAGCTCAGCAACCCCTCTGCTTCCATGTGCACGAGCAGATAAGGTCGCATTAATCAAAATCTGCCACTTCCCCTTCCAAAAAAACACAGTGTGTGCCATCAGCCCCCCTCTGCGCGGTATCTGTCACCCAAACGGAAATTTCCATATTTAATGGGGAAGCTTTATATCAGCGAAAAGGCAGTGTGGGCTGATGCTGGAGAGAATGGAGATGGTTGGATCTGTCATTATGCTACATGTGGTGAGCCTGCCTCTGATGCCTTTGTTAGCATTCTAGCATGGACCTTGGACGGCTTTGCGTAGTATATGTAGGTCTATTCTAACATGTATTAAAAATTAAACAGCATTTTTAGCTTTTAAAATGTACTGTGGAAGCATTTCAAAGCCAGCGTGGCAAAATTTACTGTGGCACCAACACGCAACTCTTCATCATCCCTTCTCGTTTGATGCTATTTGTTTATTTTTTCTCTTTGTAATATTCTCCGGTATTTGCCTGTGTGCATATTTTGACAAGCCAGCAGAATTACCTCAGTGACATTACCCAGTGTCAGATAAACAGGTGGTGTTTATGTGTTTTTTTTTCTTTCTTTTCTTTATTCTTCCTTTTTTAAGTGCCTCCCCGAGGAAAGGCATCAAAGGGAATAACAGATCATGTACACTGAATGTGGAGCGTGCCAGGGGGACATGGGCATAGGAGGAGGGGGTAGCTGCTCAAAGGCACCTCAGAGCCTGGCACATCCCGACCTTTGACCTCTGAACCTCATCACCCCGGCGGCCTCTCCTCAGAGCAGCTGCCAACTAAATTACATCAATGTCGTCAAGCCCTGCTCCTCCTTCTCCAGCATAGCACGAGACATTGTGAGGTTCAGAGACTCAAATGCATGTAAAGTGTTTTTTGACATAGTATTAAAGTTCTGTTATGTATTATTTAGCACTTTAGCATTGCCAATGGAAATAATTAATAACTATTTTTCTCCAACTCCAATATGATTTTGATATATTGCGATAAGAAAAATGTTGGTATTTTGCTGTGAATAACATGTTTAATATGCAAAGCAAAGCCAGCTGACTAGAGATTTATTCAAGTTTAAATATAAACATATATAGTTTTATACCAAGTCTTAATCAGTTCATTCACCAGCTTTAGTCATTCAACCCATCAGAATAAACAACTACTCTGCCCAGTGAGACAAATGCTTCTGCTCCAGGAAGGAATCCCTTCTCAAGATGGCTGCTGGGCAAGCGGCTAACTGGCTGGCATCTGTGGGCATGTGCGAGTAGCTGTGATTGATTGAAGTCATTACACTGTGGGAGAGACTCCTTACCTGGCTAATCCAGGAGTGAATTTAGCTGCAGGATGACAGATAGCCGCATTACAGCCCCCCAATCCTGCAGCCCACAAGCTCTTCTGCTCACGACTTACCTACAAAATTATGCAAATGGTTTGGGATAATACGCATATTAATATTGAACCACAATCCATCCTAAAATACTTAAACTTTCATTTTGGTTGATATAAAATGATAGAAGACTCATCTGGAAAAATGTAACTTTGTATTTAACTTTTACTGTCTGTATGAATAAGATTTAAGTGACAATGTTGAGTAAATTGAGGGTGAATGCTTAATTTTATGTGGTCATGTTTTAGTTATAATAATTAGACCTAGCTATATTATAATCCTGTACCTGTCTGGTTAATTGCTTGACAAATTAAGGAACTTTTAAATAGGCTTTCTCATGGTATAATGGCAGTTTCATTTTGGGAGCTATATGGTGTCTTATGGATGCTGCAGCAGTTGAATTGGGAAACAGCTCCACACCTGAGCAGTTCTGACCTGTCTCATCTCATCTCTAATGATATCAGCTCTGTCCCTGCGCCCCATGGTCCTCTGCTCCTGCGCTCCTTGTAGAAAGACACCACCGGTGGATAGTTCACTGTAGGGCTGATGCTAGAATTGTTGATATTGTGAGTGTATTTTATTTTATATTGTGGTTATACTGAACTACATTTTTGTTTTGTTTGATGAATATAGATAACAATCTTGATTCTCAGAGTCAGACATTGGTCTTATGTCAGCTTATTTGATGAGTTTATGGACCAACAGAGAATCACAATGCATGTGTGTTCAAGAGCCATAGGAACTGATAAGTGAACCAGCACTGCAGCCGTCAGAAAACGCCCCAAATTGCAGAGTCTGCCATGAGCTGAGCCTCCTGCGCCCAGACACTGTCTTTTGTTCTCCCCACTGGAGGGAGAGGGCTGACAGCTCTGAAATGATCCGTGCTACACTTCACACATACATTCACTGCTGTCTGAAGCCCTCCACCATACATTACAGTGTTTAATCTACAGACAAAGGGTGAACGCAGATATGCAAACATCCACTTACATACATGTTATACTGTCTATAGGCGTGTTGTCTCTGCCCTACCTGCTTGTCTGTGTTTCATTTGCCTCTCCAGCTAGCTGCTGTGAGCCTGGCGTATCCCTCATGGATTTCTGGAGGGTATCACCATGGAGACGGCTCTGGCACACGTGTCTATAGATCTTGAGCTGGAGAGGGACACAGCCAGAGGTGCTGCATTTCCACCATCTCTCATCTGCTCACAGACAATGCTCAGATGAGGCTGATGGATGGAGAGAAGAAAATGGGAAAAAGGTGAAAGAGTAAGTGGTGGAAATGTATAAAGAAATTGGTGTGAGAGACAGATTGAAGAAGTATATAGCATGATGTGAGTGATATATAGAACGGGCAGAGGCAGGTGAGGTTATGTGGGCGAGGATTTGAGGTGAGGAAGCTGCTGACTGAGGGACAAGTGACGAAAAAACAGAGCAGAGCTCATCCTGGTGTCAGGGAGACAAATAGCAAAAGATGCTAATGACGGGCTAAAGCTTCTGCCCCTGCTGCGAACAGCAGCTAATATGACTGCTAATAAAGGCACCATGGCATGATGTCGCATTCCAGCAGTCGCTCAACTGTCGCCCAAAATTAGCCAAAGGAGCACTGCCTTTCCGCTTCATATTAACGCTCCAGAAATGGGGTGCTCTGTAACATTTCCAGACAGTTTTCAGGATTAAAGGGGCACTTGTTCAGACTGTAATAGAATTTATTCCATCTTATAATACCAAAGATGCCCACTCCATAAAATATGAAGTGGTCTTTTTGTGATCCAAAGCTCTTCTGCTCTTTGATTGCTACTCACTACAAACTCTTGGAAGATGTTGTGAATTTGCTAGAGAAAATAGTAAATGGAATCTATAGCACAGTGCTAACTCTCCTCCTATCTATGCAATGCATTAAGAGCATCTAATTTTTCCCTAAATGCCAACTAATTACCATTGTGCAATGGTAATTGTCCAGCCAGATAGGTGGGATGCTTTTCCTTGTGATGAATATTGTGGCCAAGGTCACAGTGCAGGGACAGAAGACATGGGACAGCAGGGTTGTAAAGGCTTCCTGGAGCTTAGTCATCATGGGCTCAGAATGCCGCCTCCGTGTCACCACAACCTGACAGCTAAGCGAGAACACTGCCATGAGTTACACAACACTATTGTTATTAAACTATTTACATACAATAAACAAAAACACAGCAGCAGAGCCACTGGGGGTGGAGATTTGATCTATTTTATCATAGTGCATCACCAAGCCCTGCTCAGAATTGTGTGATGTTGTAATGTTTTTTAAGCTCACTGCAAATGTGTACTT
Organism: Paratrypauchen microcephalus; assembly: GCA_036785185.1. Taxonomy (NCBI): domain Eukaryota; kingdom Metazoa; phylum Chordata; class Actinopteri; order Gobiiformes; family Gobiidae; genus Paratrypauchen; species Paratrypauchen microcephalus. The sequence continues at coordinate 5,071,047 of JAVJIX010000010.1, forward strand.
GACCCCTTTCGAGAGTACATGCATTTGTTTTTTTGTATCCATTAGCTCATTATCCTTGCATTTAGCAACTGAAGAAGCTTTTGGTGGATTCAGGCATAATCACAATAAAATTGTGGCTCTGCTCTGGCTCCGTGTCTGCTTTAATGTTGAGTAAAGAGTTGGAGTGAGACTCGTCCTTAGTCATGTGCCTTTCTGCACACCTATCCTCTTGCTAGCCCGCTGCCTTGGCAGCCTCTAACCTGCTGGGACCAGCTCATGATTTATTTGGAGAGGGCCCTGGAACCGCGGGGCCAGGATGAGTGGCATTTTAATGTGCTTTTGAGATGTTTGGTCACAAGCACTATTGATCACAGTGCTGCAGAGCACCCCTCCCTCGGACTGTCCCATAGACCCTCAGTGTGCTGGGGAGAGGGCTGCTGTCAGGCAGCGAATGGGTTTCCATGTGGACTTAGATTAATGTAATGAGGCCCCTGGTTGTGAGGGAGTGCAGGGGGTCAGACCATTAAGGAATCTATGGCAGGGTGAGATTGAGGCTGCCAGCTGCCCGCACCCTGACTGATGGACATTCAGGGCTCAGTACACACCCAGAGAAAAAGTGGGGCTGAGGAGTATTGGTCAGTAGAAAACAGAGGAATGCAAACACCAAGCTTGAGATGAAATAGGATTTTGAAATACAATTTAGTCATTTATAAGCTAATATAATAGAATGTTCAAACCACTGCATTGGTCTAATGCTGGATGCTCTACAGTTAGTACTCACAGACTACCAAGTTTCACTCTTTTGCCACACTGTGTGCCATTCATGCACTTCTGGTCTTACTTTAAGTAGTGCAGAGCCCGGCAAACATCCAGAGGTTGTAAAAATAGGAGCCAAGGATATTTCACAGCTGAGTGAACATGCCCAAAAGCATGTTTAGTTCTGCTCCACTCCAGCCTCGACATCAGCTTTATTTGATGACCAAAACACTCCAGTGGATTCATCATAATTCTGAGCATGTTTCTGCCTTTGTTCAGGAGCACCGTACACTTGCCGAATACATGAATGAAAAACAACATTAGTCGCTCACTTTGGGCAGGTACATGCTTTCTAAAGTTTATCCATGAAACGGATTAAAACGGTTTTGATCAATAACCCAGGCGAATACACAGATTATCAGATTAGAATGGGTCCCCCTGCTGCAGAGGGGAGCCAGAGAATACATTCAATCCTGAGGTGTCTTTGCAAGATTCAATTAATCAGGCTACAGGTTGTCTCCTCCGTACAGTCAATTCCCAGCGAGCAGTTTGTGTTTTTGCTGTGCTGGGTTCACGTCAGAACAAGGGCATATCTGTCTGCTACAAAGTGTCTGTGGAGCGTGCAGCGTGATGCTCCTCTGCCTGGAGAACAAATGGATGTTACCTGAATTTAAATGATTATGAAAACAAACAGGGCAGTGCTTTGTTTGCTCCTCAGATGAAGACTGTACCCCCTATAACAATATTCCAGAAGAAAGAGGGCTCTTTATTTTATTATATCATTGTATGATAATTAACCAGTGAGCTGACTCCTAAATGACAGGTGAAGATTCATAACTTACTTGCATTTTATATTATTTATTGAGTAGAAATTAGGGCTATTGAATTAATGTATTTTATTCGAGATTATGGTTCAGTCATCTCTAATGTTCAAGAATCATTTTGAGGCTTTATAATGAAGAGGTCTCCAGCCAATCATGTGGTTTGGAGCAGAATTCATATTTTGGAAGAATAAATTTGACTATTATTAAAAGTTTGTCTTGTTTATGTTTAGAAAATTAATATTGAAAAGCCATTTTAATTTGTTTTTATAAGACAAAATCAATAAATCAGTAAAAACAGACTGATTCATTTTTGCTCAGCCCTACCAGAAAAAAATGTTTACATTACAAAAGGATACATTTGGAAAACTACTAATATCTTAAGCAGAAGAATATAGAAAATCTAATTCATTTTGGAACCCTGGAAATTAATGTTGCATTGTTAATAATGTACAATATCAAATGTATAGTTATATACGGCAATTATGTTGAGGCCAAATGATTTTAATCTAAATATTAGTATTATTCAGAAAAAATGCTACTGAATTTGAATTACTGTCTTGACTAGTAAATGGCTGTTTTGAGCTGTAAATAAACTGTATCCTGTATATGACTAACCTGCTCTTCCATGTGCCCCATGCAGTGTGTACGGCTGCCCTGTGACCAAGAAGAGGAAGAGTCTCGACCACCAAAGTGTGGAGAGCTCCCCCAAGAGGAGCAGCTACCTAGATGACATGGACAACTCCACGATGGAGGAGTGCTACGACACAGATGGCACGGAGGAGATGGACGAGCGGGAGGAGGAGGAGGAGGGTGCACTAGAGGAGGGCGAGGTGGAGGAGGGATACATGGACTATAATGAGGCAGAGGAGAGAGGGGAGCCGGAAGAAGAAGAGGAGGAGGAAGAGCGAGGAGAGCCTGATGAAGAAGAGGAGGAGCGAGGAGAGCCTGATGAAGAAGAAGAGGAAGTGGAGCAGGAGGACGAAGAGGAGCATGTGGAGGAGGAGGACGAGGACGCTGTGGAGGAGGTGGACTATGATGATGAAGATGAAGGAGAGCATGGTCAGGAGCGCGGTGAGGCTACTTCTTCTCGTATATAGTTAAAATATCGTTCTATTATATTACACATGAATACAGCACTGGTACTGGTACCAGTGTGAGAAGTAATACTAAACATTATGTGAAAATTATTAAACTCCCCTCATGCACCCTCAGCTGTAGGTCACATAAAGGATTTTAATCCAAATATAGTGTTGGCTATTAAAGATTTTGATCAATTAAGACACCATTGACTGATTAATCGACTAAATGACTAAAAGATTGCTGCCCTAGACCCCAGAGCATATTATTTGCACTTTTAAATTTTATGAATGAACATATTACCTATACAACCAGTATTCATTTATTTATAGTTTATTTTTTGTTTCCTGTACAGAAGGTCTGGGCAATATGACAAAACATTTAAAATAACCTTAAGTATGAATTTAGTGAACATAAACTGTACATACTTAAAATTATTATTACTATATAATTTCTTCCTCCAAAGTCTGGTGTCCAGATCATATGCTTTTACTGACAGAGAATTGGCTGGAGACCACTCAATTCAAGAAAGCCAAGCAGATTCTCGAATCTCAATCTAAATTCAAATTCGCTAAACTCCCCAGCCCTTTTGTACTGTAAATACTGGGTTTAATGTAACTATAATAATTATTTGCATTTACTTAGCGAAAATAAATAAATATAAATCGTATACAGTATATAAATACATCTTCTTTGGTAAAGTATGTTCTCTTGCATAAAGCAGCTTTAAAATACTCTAGTTTAAGGAGTGTGAATTAAGAAGGGTCTGCCCCATGTGCAATCTCTTACCCCCCCACCCCCTCCCCACCCTCCATGTGCCCAGTAGCATATTTGGCAGGTTTCTCTCCAGCAGATTCGTCTCTGCACCCCCGCATAACGATTGGACCTGACAGTGCCTTCAAGTCCAATTAAGAGTGAGGCTGGGAGAGAGGAGTGTGTTAACCCGCTTTGGCGCATAGCTCTACCCACCCAAAGTGTTGATGTGGCTTCACAGCAGCTTCACCGCAGCTCTTGTTTTTCTGCAGACATGTGCAAACAGAGCGGCAGACCTAGGTTTATTAAAGCCCACAGCCCTGGTCCTACAGTTTAAACAGTGGGCTGGTGCCACTGGATTGCAAACTCTTATAACAAGTGCATGAGTCAGTGGTGATATTTGCAAGGTGAAAAGGGTTAAATAAGACTTCTGTAATGAATGCAGTTTTATTTTATCTGCAGTTCCGAATACCTTTTTATGAATTGATTTTTATTTATATTTTGAACTTGGGAAAATGCAGGTAAGCAAAATAATTAACAGTACAATGGGCATAAAAAAAACACTAAAGATTAATAATGAAATACAAAAAATAGGTTGACAAAGGAGTGGGAATAAGTAAAAACTTGTTTACCCTGCCTCCCTGTGCATTTTTATGATCGCATATTGATTGATACTAATAGATTAATTAATTTATCCCATTATATATATACTTCAAATAGTCAAGTCTGTATATTTTTCATTCTATAAACCTGGTAGAGCCTATGTATTTTCTTGCTAGTATAACCATTTGGACATATTGCCATACTATAAAACCTAAATATCACTGTTTTATTCAGTGATACTTGGATACAATCCTAGTGTGTTGGAATAAAAAAAATCTGCCTAGTTTGTACATTAAAATGACTTTAATTGTTTATAGTCTTTAGTACAAACTTTAAAAAAAACTGCTGTATATTTTTGGCACTTTGTAATTTCTCCTTTAATTATTTGAATGTATAGATGTATTCCTTCCGGAGTTTTTAGTATCACTGTCATCTTTCTTTTCAACCTGAGATAGCAGGAGCAAATCTGGACTGGGCAGATTCCAATCTCGTAAATGTAATAGAGGTGACATCCTGGAGCTGCTGTGTTTCTCCGAGGCATGCACAACTGTGGCTAATCCAAAGCCAATCCAGGGCAGGCCGCTCTCTCTGTTCCCTCCCTTAATCTGTTTCGCTTCCACATCCCTTTTGTGTACCTTGATTGCTCTTCAAATTGCTTTCCTGTGCCATGTTTCATACCATCAAAAATTAAACCCCGGGTGCTACGTGCTGCTGTAAGAAGCCTGCCCCTGTCAAAATATGTGCCTGGTCATTCGTGACTGCTCCCTCACTGCTCCAAAGCTCTCTCCCTAAGCACCAATATTGTGCTCTCATTAGATTTGAGTGTGTGTGAGTGTGCGTGTGCGGCCATTAGGACTCTTAACCCATGCATGTCTGACAAAGGGAGAGCTATAATATACTAGTTAGACTCTTTGTTGATGATTAGTACATGACCAGACAAGTATTATTATTTGTACCGCTTTGTTATTTAAGCAATTGAAAAGAAAAATTAGAACTAAGTGGACTATTGATCACAAACATTAGTGACCAACCCTCTCTGAACCCAATCGTACCTATATTTTTTCAACGCAACACCAGTATTTAATAATTCAAATATTATGTGTCTGATTGTTTCACCTTCAAGTTCACAGAGGTGAAAGTCTGTGTCTTCTGTCTGGGTGAGGGCCTGTGAGGGTTTGTTTCTATGCAGGAATTTAAGTGGCAAATGTGATGCAAGTGTGAGCGATGTGCTCTTGGTGGCTTGGGGCAGAAAATGTGAAAGCAGAGGTACTCAAGGAGTGAGTGCTTGAAATTACTGACAGAAGAGGTTCAGTAACCTTTTACAGCCTGTCAGAATCAATTAGACAGTAAAAGGAATTCTAAAGATACAGATGAATGAATGAAAAAAGAACTTTATAGTTTGAGATGAATTGGATTGACTAGGATTGATCTTGGTGCTGATGGACCACTGTACTATTTGAAAGGCACTGTACATTGATTTACATTATTGAAATGTGATCTAATATTTACAAACAAAAGGTGAAGTCTGTTAAGTGATACCTTACTCCATATCATGGAATGTTTTTTGGGGGGGGGGAATCTTACAACATAGCTTGTCTTGCCATGATGTGTTCTATGTAAAGTAACATTTGCCAGAGCACATCAATCTGGAACTTTACCAATCTGCTATACAGTATATAACTTCCTGAGCTGATTCACAATTCAGAACACAAGCTGCTGTTAAGACTCTCAAAGTAAATTATTAGGGGAAGCAAAGAGTTCCTTATCCAATTTAAATGGACCAAGCCCAGAAATCTGATTTGCCAGTAAAATAGAATGACGGAAATGAAATAAAGCCATTTGTTCTTTCCAACAGAGGACGATCAGATGAGCAGCAGTGAAGGAGGTCAAGGCGCTGGTGAAAGTGGCAGTGACAATACCAAGTCTAGCCAGGCGGGGGAGAAGGATGACAACAACAACGATGAGTACGAGAACTACGATGAGCTTGTGGCCAAATCTTTACTGAACCTGGGCAAAATCGCAGAAGATGCCGCCAATCGAGCCATGACAGAGTCTGAAATGAATAGTAACTCATCACACAGTGCTGAGGAAGAGGAGGAGGAGGATGATGATGAGGATGAGGAAGATGATGATGAAGAAGAGGAGGAAGAAGAGGAAGAAGAAGAAGAGGAAGATGAGGAAGAGGAGGATGAGGAGGATGAGGAGGAAGCCGACGAGACGCAGAGAGGAGACCTGAGTCTGGACGTGGACAGTGACGTGGTCCGTGAGACAGTGGACTCTCTCAAACTGTTGGCACAAGGACATGGGGCAGTGCTGTCTGACAATATGGATGAACAGTATGAGGACTGCACAGTAGTCAACCAGGGCAACAGTGGCTGTCCCCAAAATGGGCTGAATGCCCACCCTGGACAGATAAAGACCAGTAATGGACTGGACAACAGTGATGAGGAGGTGTGTCTGAGCAGTCTGGAGTGCCTAAGGAACCAGTGCTTTGACCTGGCTCGCAAACTCAGCGAAACAAAGACTGCTGATCGAAACGGGTCATCCCAGCAAAACCATTTCACCTGTGAGGATGCTAACCAACAGTCCCATCACCAAGGTTACGCAAACTACCACCACAACCCAGAAGACAGGCACCGGACACTTGATAGGAACTATTCAGACATGGACAATCTTATGAAGCTGGAGGAGCAGCTGAGCCCACGCTCAAAGACTTTTCCCAGTTGTGCACAGGAGGAGCGCTATCACCCAAACCACCGGGACTTTGACGAGGATACTGCCTCTGTGACGTCAGACCGATCTGAGGAGGTCTTTGACATGACTAAAGGGAACCTATCTCTGTTGGAGAAAGCAATTGCACTAGAGTCCGAACGTGCCAAGGCAATGCGGGATAAAATGGCCGCTGATGCTGCAAGAAGAGAAGGAGTGAGGTACAGCCATGAAGACCACGGCCCGCGGCATGGATACGGTGTGGAGCGGAAAGCACGGCTTCCTGACGGCATAAAGAAGCCATTTTACCACAAAGGTGAGTGGATCTTTCAAACACACTTGTACTGGACTATGGGGGGAGAAATCTTTACCTCATTTTAAGTTTAGATATACATGCCAGTGTTTGTCTGTTCTGTCCTGGAGACTAGACAGCCCACATACATTCTGGGAACCTCAACATAACCTCAGGACAAGCTTTTTCAGTCAATTTGGAAATTCGAATCTTGGTAGCAGTGGGAGCGGCTACAGCTTATGTTGTTAAAATAGGCCAGCATGGAAACATCAGAGGGTAGGCTTGTCAGGCATAAATAATGGCAATCTGCACAGCCTGTTAGGACCGCAAATCTCATCCCTGTGATGCAGCTTTGGGTAAAGCTGCCTATTTTTAACCTACACATGCAGTTGGATGTGTCCAAACATCATGGAGATTCTGTCCTTGTAAGGGAGTGCCTATAGGGACAAAACACCATTGCTTTGTAGTTGTAGTCTTGAGATACATTGCACTGGCATTTACAGTAGTCAGCTAGAGGCCCCGTTGATTGGCTCCTAATTATTCTTCTGATGTTCCTTACAATAACATCAGAGATTGGTTGGTTGAAAGTAGCAAAATAACATCATTCCTATTCACACCTTAAATGTCACATTTCTCTGCAAGTATACACTGTATATAAAATGTCAGTAAAATGTTAATTTCAAGACGTTCCTCTGTCTGACTATTGTTGTTATACTCTGGAGGTGAGGCAGTGCATCATGATAACATCTTTGCTCAGGTGAGATAGTAGCATCACTTGTTGAGACCAGAGTACAGTGATTTATAGAGCCCATGTGTGAGCACTTTCTGAGAAGCTTCATAAGAGCAGCACAGAGCTGAGCTGAAAATTGAACAGTATCGCAATGAGCGATAACGAACGACAGGCCCACTGACTGCACATTAATTATCCAGAGATGGTATGGTAATGGGGCCATTTGCTATGCAAAGAGCAGACCGTCCCCAGCCACAATCAATATCTTCTGCTTTCTAATACTTCTTCCACTTGGCTGCCCCTATTTTCAGCAATGAGAGCATAGCAGCCAGACTGCAGTTGCATTGTATGTGTGTATGCACAATCGTTGAAGGAATTTAAAATGAATTTCCAGTGCACAAACCCTCATGCAATAATGTACTCCAAAAGAATACTTTAGGTTTCATTTATAAGCAGAGGGGTGTTTTTAATATGATATTGGGTTGAACATCTCATTGTGGACAGAAGAGAACCTCTATGGACAGTAATGTTCTCAATGAACGTAAATTCACCTGACATGGGTAGATAGCAGCATAGGCAAATATGGCACTTCAGTGAAGGATGAAGAGGATGTGAGTAATCCAGTTCAATTTGTCTCCAGTTCCTTGTACTACAGTTGGATTTATAATGCACTGTGGCTCCTGGTTGGTTTAAACTTTTGAACTTTCAGACAACAAAAGTACTTTCTCCCAAATGTGTAAAGTTCTTAGCACTGAAGTATAGACCAATCCAGAAATTAGGTTTTGACCCTGTGCAAGATAAAGTCTGCCAATTGGCACAGACAGGACTGCTTACGATGTGGTAGTAACCAAATCTGACCTGGCTTTCCGAGAAACTGGAGAGCTTGGTTCTGAGGATGGAGAGACAATCTTTCTTGGCGTTGTGTGTGACCTTTTATCATCCTCTAGCTCTGATGCTTTGCAGACAATGTGTTGTCTCCGACCTGTTGTGCATCACTTTTATAATTTGTCTTCCTGTTAACATACAATGTAGCTGTGAGCAATGTATGACTCTCAGTGCAGTGTCATTGCATATAGTTGTCATGGTTACATGTTAGTATTACCTTTTGTGCTGTAGCTATGGGCGCAAAACTGATTTTATGCTCTTGGTCCCAGATGTATCCCGGGCAGACAAAAAGGAGAGTCGGTGTCCCACGCCGGGCTGTGATGGCACAGGTCATGTGACTGGCCTGTACCCCCACCACCGGAGTCTGTCGGGCTGTCCGCACAAAGACAGGGTCCCTCCTGAAAGTGAGTATTTGTCACACAAACAGCCCTGTGGCCTGCACTTTGAGATGTTCAGGAGTCAGCATGTGTCCTGTTATCCTCCTGTTATTGCCAGTGCCAGGCTTGTCCTGTGTCCTTGTGTGTGGTATTTCAGCAGCATGCTGCACTCTGCTCTTGACCTGTAGTTTGGGGTTATTATTTTGCCTGCCGATTTTTTGCCTGTAGGTGTAGTGAACAGATGTGGTGATGCAACTGGCAAAAGCAGAAACTACTGTCTTACTATGCGACTTACTCAAATTATATGTTACATACTGGAAAGATTCAAATCTGTCGGTGGTATTTCCCTTGGTATGTTTCTTTAAAGGTGCGCTAACTTCTGGCGGAGTGTTCGCCACCTGCTTGTCTCCATGGAGTGGAGTTTTAATTTAGAAATACTTTAACAAACATGCCCTCTACTGTGAGTAGAGTCTCCTCTCTATATAGATCTGACCTGTAATTTGGCCTGGTAGCAACTTCTGCTTGCTCATAAGGGTAAATTTCAGAACAGAGGAATAACATCTCCATTGAGTCAATCAGGAAGCTAGCGTAGTGCATCTTTGTAGTATTATTTATATATTTCATGTGTGACTGGATAGAATAATATTGGTGCACTGGTTTGTTTTTTATTTGGTTGTTTTTATTTTGTTTTGCTTTTTTAACGTATCATGATTATTACATACATGTTTGACATTTCGAAATATAGCTCCCAGACAGCACTATAACAGTGATTTACCTTCAAACTGCCATGACCCCATTCATTTATTTGTATTTCTTGCTCAATTAGACTCCTCAATTGAAAGGCAGTATCATTTCTCAGAGCCACGGATCAGGAGAAGTGGCAATAAACATTAGCCTTGAATGAATAGTGAGTTTTGCCTGTCGAGATCTCACCCCAGCTATTTAGTCCCATTCACCTTGTGCAAACTTCTCCATAAAAGCCCCTTTACACGTTTCACTGACTGCGGTGTGGAAATCAGGTTACGATCTGCCATGACCCAGACTGCAATCAAAATAAAAAAAGGTTTTAATAACGGCAAAGAAATTAGTTACCATTAAAATCAGGCTTGTAAAGACCATCGGTGTCACCAGCGACTCTTGTACAGCCAAACTCTGATCATGCAGATATCACACACCTCTGACATTCTTGTCACAGATAAATAGAAAGCATTTTGGCCTTGAATGAGACCAAGACCAAATACCAAACCAAAGAAAAGATTTAATTTATTGTCACTGGAGATTTTGGATGCAGGTTTTGCATTTCTGTTTGGTGCTGGGGAGAAGTTTTACCAGCAATACTGTATACAGTGGTCCCTCGCTTTATCGCGGTTCACTGTTCGCTCGCTGTTTCGCAGATTTTTTTTTAAAATATATATATAATTATAAATTATATAATAATTATATAATTTTTTTTATAGTGTAACTTTTTTTTTTTTATAGTGTAACATTGTGTTCTGCGTCCTGATTGGCTAAGAGACTAGACCAGGACTAAACATGGACTAAACCAGGTCTAGACCAGAACTAAACCAGGTCTAGACCAGGTTTAAACCAGGTCTAAACCTGGACTGACCCTGGACTAAACCAGGACTGGACCAGGTCTAGACCTGGACTAAACCGGGACTAGACCAGGTCTAAACAAGGATTAAACCGCTCTTTGCTGGTTTTGTGCGGTTGGTTTGTGGCTCGGACCACATCCTCTCAGCGGTTCGATCGCGTGCTCGCAGCCCCGGTGTACACCCGGCCTCGCGCCGGTCACGCTGCTCTGTCACGGATTTGTCCACGATGAGGGGTGCACGTGTCGCGCACTTCTCCAAGGGGTTGGTGCGTGTTGCGTCCCGGGACGTGACAGTATCCTTGCTTGTCCGGCGGGGCTTCTGGAGCCATGTCTCTCCCCACGCGTCACTATTAATATATTTTGTTGAAAATCTATGAAAGTTTGAGTGTTTAAACGAGAGACAAATGTGAGAAAAGGTTAATTCCAGTCTGAGAAAAGCATATAATGTGTGTGGTGAGGCATTTACAGCCTTAAAACATGTAGAATAATTGTAAAATATAAAGTTGTCCTATTTCGCGGATTCTCTTATTGCGGGTTATTTCTAGAACCTAACCCCCCCGATGAAAAAGGGATTACTGTACCTTTAAGTTTTAACTTAAATTTAGCAGCTTGCATTAACTGCTAGATGTTTTGCTATGAAATTCCGTACATACTACTATACCAACCAACTTCACTGGTTATCTACAATACTTTTTGTCAATGATTTCATGCTAGTGAATATGTGGGGTATGGACAATATAGTAAATTATTTAATTAGATAGTCACAGATTATTTGATTACATTTTATTTTAAATGTATTGCCATTCTTATCTTAGTGCACTGTTGTGTACAGTTACAATTTGAGTTGACTCTTGTGGTAACAGTTGTATAGAGTGGTAAATCTGGTTTACTTTTGTAACATGGCAGACATTTGGAATCCAGCTGCTCCTTGCCTGTTTCAACAGTTGTTTCTGTGCCGAATGAATGTGGGCTTTAATTTGCTGCAGTCCTGTCTTTCCTTCTGCGGAGGACAGGGCAAAACTTGGACATGCATAATGTATTAGCTTGTGGCACGTTGAGGTGGCAGGCTTTGTCCAATTACCTGCACCGTGCACCAATTAGTATGTAAGGAAGGAGGATGATGAGGGGTTAAAGTTTAAGGGGGTGATAATGATGAAGCTCATGCCGATGGGGTTTGGCCTTGCTCACTGCCGGTGTTGAGACGACCCTTCCCGCGCCCCCACCCACTCCTCCGACGGCTTCTCTTGGACATCCATAGATCATTAATCTAATTGGCTGGTTGCCAAGGGGATCTAAGACAGTTATGGACTGTTTTAATGGTAAATGGTATTGAAGACTGCACTCTCCTCCCTAACAATGTGCAGATGATAACAAAGCACACTCTATCGGAGCTGTATTCCATCTGTCTGCATTTCCTGTTGATTTCAAGGCTTGTGTTTTGCATGATTGCTAGCTGTTGGTAGCTCTGCTCTCTGCATGCCCAAAATTTCCTCCCATTTCTATCTCTCACCAGCTTTGTCCTGTTAAACTTAAATGACATCTTTTTATTCATGGCTGTTCCTATTCCATGAATACTAATTTGAAAGAGCTGGATAAGTGGAAGCAGTATGGTGGGAAACCTCCACTGCCCTTTCAAACTAGTGTTCATTAAAATGAAGAGGTCATTTGGGTTCACATGGACACATTTCTTAATGATGTTTATAATGCCAAGCCTCTCACACACTAATAGAGCTTTTGGTTGATTGTAAGGAGCTTCTAACCTTCCCTGTCTTTCACTCCTATCTCATGTCTGTACCAAGTTGTGGCTATGTATGAGAATGTTCTTAAGTGTCCTACGCCCGGCTGCACGGGACGCGGCCATGTCAATAGCAACAGAAATTCCCATCGAAGGTGAGTCACAGTGTGCCTAGATTTTAAAGGCATCATCCATGTCTGTGTCCATTTGGTTTTCCTGTCACACGCTAGTCTTTTCTTTTATGTTTGATTTTTGTTTAGTTTTTTGTTTATGATGTGTAATCCTTAAGGAAGGATGAAGTCTGTTGCATCTTCTAATGAACTCAGTCAAAAAGATTAAAGATGCATACATAGTTTAACTTCCTCTTACTTTTTAAACTGTTGGGCTGTTCAGAATGCAGTAATGCACACCTTCAGCAGCATAATTCATTTATCAGTCCCCCTCCAAAATGGCACAGGTTTGGAGGGAGGCACAGAAATAGCATGGTGCTCTCACTGTGGCTGTCAGACGGGTGAGGTGACAGTGAAAGAAGAGTGTCACCCACAGCAGATGCTCAGGGAGTCAGTCAGAGCAGCAGCCATTAGCACCTTTCTGCCACTCAGCTGCTGACAGGAGAGTACAGACCTGGGACGACCAGCAGGCCCATGCTGGGCTCAGTGCAAAAGAGGCACATGGACACAAACCATAAACTTTCACTTTCCCCTTAAACCCTCCTCATAGTGCCTGGCACCCTACTAACTGACACCAGTGTGAGCCCTGCACTAGCATGCGCACAGACATGCGCACAGACATGCACGCAGACATGCACGTCTCCTGACAGGTGCTCATGAGTGCCACTGTACACTGGCTTCAGGCCATTGTCAAAGTTCATTTTTCCTCTGCAGCCCGACACACTGCAGCTGACAGCCTGGATGGAGAATAATAGGGGTTAAGGATAACAACATGAACTTTTGTCACATTTGGTCAGTTAGTTGTCAGGAGTAAGTTTTGTTGCACTAGATTTAACTTGAACATGTTGTAGGTGTAGTATGCACATGTGTGTGCCTTGTCAGCAAGTTTGTGGGTGAAATAAACACTGCAGCTAAACTTATAGAAAATACATTGAGTGTCAAGCCAAGTTTTCTTATTCCACATATGATGATGATCATCATCATTTCTTTATTTCACAATTAGGGTCCATATAAAAAGCACACAAGCCAGACCACACCAACAACACAGACCATAAAGAAGCGTTATAAAGGATAGAGCATTTATCCATATTGTGAAGGACAATGCTTATGCAGTGAAAGTGAGTGGGTTTAACTGGCAATGGATCTGGGTGGCAGACAGGCAGACAGTAACAAAGGCAGTGTTTTGCACAATGTCAACTAATTGTAGCATTTTCACCCTCAGTTTGAGCTATGGCTGTATCTTTATTCTGAGGCACATTTGTCTTGTTTCAGTCTGTCAGGATGTCCCATCGCTGCAGCTGAAAAACTGGCCAAAGCCCAGGAGAAGCACCAGGGCTGTGATGGCCCCAAGTCAAACCAGGCCTCTGACCGTGTCCTAAGGTAAATACTTTACAGGTGAATTATCTTCTGCACATACATATGCGTTTGAGTATTTCAGTTTTCATTCAGCCATAATATCTCATATTTGTTTTTCCCCCTTTGCTTTTTCAATTATGATTGGAGCTAAAATTTTCAGTTTTTTATCTTATTTGTCCCCTGAGAACACTACTAAGCCAAATCATTTTTATTAGATTTAAGAAGAATTGGCCTTATTTATCACAAAGCAATACTGTGTCTTTGATAGTTATGAGACTATACTGATTATAAAAACCACAGAAGTACATTTCATGTGTACTTTTAACGAAAAAGTTGCCTCCTGTTTAAAAATATAACCATATGAAGTGAAGGAATGCAAACAAGGGGTAAATATGAGATCTCACCCATGTGCACTGTCATCCTTCTTGACCCCTCAGTAATCCTGAATATCATCATTATAATCCTCCCTTCCCTCTACCCCTTTAGTTGATATAATCCAAGTTCCCTAATCTCCCCCTGGGCAATGTTCAGTGCCTCGGTCCAACTTCCACCCCCTCGTCATTTATTTTCCAGGCCTATGTGCTTTGTCAAACAACTGGACTATCCACAGTATGGTTACAAGAACAATGTTTCCACCAGCACGCCACGCTCCAATTTGGCCAAGGAGCTGGAGAAATACTCCAAGACCAGCTTTGACTACAGCGCCTTCGATGGGAGCAACAGCCACCAGGTGTACGGGAAACGGGCCATCGCACCCAAGGTTCATGGACATAGGGATACCTCTCCCAAAGGATATGATGGTGAGGTTGAGCAGAAACTTTATCAAAAAAAATAAATACATGAGTGAGTATCTTACTAACTTCTTATCTTTCTAACTGTTATACCAAATCTCACAGCCAAACGTTACTGCAAAAACTCCAGCTCTGCCAGCAGCACCACCAGCACATACGGTCCCAGCAGCAGCAGCAGCAGTCTGAGCTGTGGAGGACCTGCAGGGGGCGCCGGTGGGGGAGGAGGGAGCAGTGCCAGCAGTACCTGCAGCAAGAGCAGCTTTGACTACAGTCATGACATGGAGGCTGCACACATGGCTGCCACTGCAATCCTCAACCTGTCCACACGGTGCAGAGAGATGCCACACGGCATGGGGGGCAAGCCTCCAGACCTGTGCTCACAAGTACGTTCTACTTTCTGAGCTTAGTAATAATACTTCATGTCACTCACAGATAACTCAGCATTGACTGCACTATTGTCATTCTGTGGACCTCTGCTGCAGTCCAAAACAGTCCAGCAGAGATGAGCGCCGTGGCTACCTTCATTATACTAATACTGGCCGTGAAAAGTGACAGAGATCTGTGGTCCCGCACCAATCACACACTCACACACATTCTGTCTTACACTCAGGGCTCAGCAGGCCAGTTTTTTATTTTTCATCTGGGAATCAGATAGGAACAGGACGAAGCTCCGTTTGACACGGCATGAGCCCAGTGTGTCATTTCTGAGGAGATAAGCTAACAGTGTTCCTGTATTATCTGCGGCCAGATGCTGAGCTGGAAAATGGGGGGCAGAAAGAGACTGCACAGCAGAGGGCTAATGCTGCCTTAATGCTAATGTTGACAGCAGACACTGGGAGAGAATCAGAGCCACACTGAAAGAATTGAAAATAAAGAAAAAGAGCAAAGAAAGCTGGTTGGTGGGAGGTATAAATGTCACGGTGCAGAAGAGGGGGATTCAAAATCGGAGAAGGAAAAGAGTGAGGAGCAGAGAAGGGGATGATAGAGCAGGAGAAAAAGCCTAAAGCAACAGACTTCTGAAGCAAAGTGGAATGGAATAACAAATGCCTAAAGCACCAGGACTTCCTCTGGTCCTACTTCATTTCATTGTCTGTCCTCCCGATGCTCCGGGGGCAGACAGCCACGATGCTTTCAGGGCTGGATGGAGAGTCGGGAGACTTCTGAGAGATGTCTTCTCTGCTTCTTTCTCTTTCATCTCAGCACCTCACCTCATGGCACACTGTTCCAGTCTCTGAACACATCAGTTGTCATATTAATTAAAAGAGTTGCATTAAAAACATAAATTGACATTTTGAAATACTCTTCCAGTACATTTTACGGTGTTATTATCTTGTTACATTGTAATAATTAATGAGGTAGATGTGTTGTATAAAAGCTTCCAGAAAAATAAGATTACAGTACAGTAACAAAATAAAAGGCAAAAGCAGAGCGTAATACATGGATTATTTTTGCAACTGAAAGAAGTGGACCTCTGCTACAGCAGGAGAGGTCAAAGATTACAGGGAGGTCACATCAGTTAATAATGATGGAGGTGGGGAAATCTCCCAAGTACGACCCTTATAAATGTGATATGATAAGGTGGGGTGATTAGACTGTGACATAAAATGCAGCGGCATGACATGGAGAGAGCAGACCTCTGTTCTCAGATTTGTTTACTTTTTTGCCTTTTTGTTAATGTGCTGTTTTGAAGTTCACATAACGTTAGAGGTGTAGACGTTGAGATTCCTAGAAACATTATTGCGTTTTATTAGCATGCACAGTTTTGATTTGTGAAAGAGCATGAGGATCATAGGAGAGAAAGAAGCAAATGGGAATGAGAAGGATCCAAATTAATGATATGCCCCAAAACATCCCCCAAGTGAGAGGCATTTTAGACTTAGACTTAGACAAACTTTATTCATCCACAAGGGAAATTATTTGGATACAGTAGCTCACTTATCATAATATAATATATAACAGAGGGTAACAAAAAAGATAGCAAGAGACAGGTGTCAAATGAGACGTAATTATAAAAATAATAAGATTATATGTACAAGTCAAAATAAAATAGAAAAATAAGTAATAAAATATAAAATCAAATATAAAATCACAGCTATATACAGGAGACAAGAACAACAGTGCAATAAGACTGACTGGCAGGTGCATAAGGTTATCCGTTATTTAAGACTGTTATACAGTTGTAGGGAGTATTATCTGTTACATAAGGGTGAGTTGTTGTACAGTTGTAGGGAGTATTATAGTATGAATGTAGTCTTGTATCTCACTGTTTGAGCAGAACTGTAGGAGCCTGTTGGAGAATGAGCTCCTCTGTCCCTCTATAGTCTTTGGTGCACATTTGCCCAATGGAGATTAAAGGATATGCATGTCGATATGGTAGACAGCCCCATTTGTTGTGACCAAGGCAGAGTGAGATCCGTGTGAGCTAGATTTGGTTCATTTCGTGCCAGCGAAGTTGAGGCTCTATTTTTGGGTTTTGCAGCAGGCACAGCCCCACCCCTCGCCCTCTGCCCATGCACCCCTCTGATGTCCAGTCAGATTAGGCTCCTGCACACACACATGCAGAACACAAAGTCATGCAGACTCTTTCCTGCCTGCACAGAGGAGTCTGGATGGAGGGATGAAGAGAGACAGAGAGAGAAGGAGGGGTTCACAGGGGGATGCACTCGTCCTTGAGCACTGCTGACCTCTTCTACAGTTCACCTCTTGGGCGTCACACACTGATGTTGTGCCGCAACAGTCTAATGTTTCATCCCAAAGCGACTGGAGCAACAAAACAACACAGACTATTGTTTCAGATATCTGAACTGCAGGTGTGCTTGATCTATCTTTGCAAATGTAGAAAATGTTCAAAAGTGAGCGATCAGTAAAAGAACAGAAAAATCAAAAACTTTTTATGTCCTGCTTTCGTGTGCACATTGTAATCAGCTCCTGTTTTGCCCGCTCTGATCTTAAACTTTGAATGTTTGACTGCTATTTAATCAGAAACTCTCTCTTTTATCCCTTTCTCTCCATCCCTACATCTTTATGTTCATCTTTCCCACATGACACACACCTCACACACAAAACTCCAGAGTCCCAGCCTAGATGTTGATGAGAACGGTACGTTGGACCTGAGTATGAGCAAGCATCTGTGCGCTGGTGCTGATGGGGACTCGGTGCTCACCCCTCTAGAGCCCATGTCCCCCCAGCGGCAGGCCGCCCTGCTGGGCTCACGCTGCTACAGCATGGGGGACCCTGCCGACTGCTGGGACCTGCCTGTAGACTACACCAAGATCAAACACATAGACGAGGACGATAAAGAGGTAAAAGGAGATACAGAACTATTAGGCATACACTAGTGTTACCATATCCATCTGACTACCACTGTCTAGAGGTGGTCTTAAATGTATTAAGAAATACAAAAAGATACAGGTAAACATATAGCTAGCACCTAAGTCTGAGTCCAAGTGATTTCCTCTATGCAGCTGATTGAACGCTCTGTGCCCAAGTCAAATGTTTGCACTGCTGCCTGTCTTCAAGGTTTCTAAGCTTCTCATGTGACTCACAGTCAAATTTGGAGTCATTATAAAGTCATATTAGAGATATTGAGGAAAACCTAATGAATCTGCATGTTAATTGATGTCAGTGTTGCCATGCACAGAGGTAGCTGCTCTGTTTGTATCATGCTTCCCGCATGCTGGCTTTCTGTTTTTACATTTTGCTCCCCTCCAAAATGAATTATGCAAAGTAGCACCTTGGGAGGGAATCGGAATAGCTCATCTCATCAAAGAACTGCTGGAAATCAATGCAGCACTGCTGGGTGCGCTAGTCAGTGTGCAGGCGCATGCATGTACAGTACTTGTGCCTCTGTTGGCATGTGTGTGAGAGGATGTGAATATTCATGCCAATGTCTGTAGCGTGTCTCTCTGGGAGTCTGCCTGCACACATGCCTGTATAAGCAACTTCCATGTGTAGCCTACTTTCTGTATGTATGCATGTGTCGCACTGCCTCCTGTCTGCCTCTCAGCCACGCTCTGCTCCTGTCTGCCGCTCTGCTCACACTGTCTAATTGGAGAAGCTTCCTGGCTGACCCAGCATCACACAGAGACAGCTTGAACACTGGGTAATTTGGGCTGTATCTGGACCTGTTTTTTTCATGGGCATTACTGTACATACACTGCAAGCATGAAGAAAGGAAAGAGGATTTGCATCAACAGCCTTTGTGCCCTGGCTCCATGTACTGCAGACAAAGCACAGCACCACTCAGAGCAATTGCATCATGCTACACCACAGTGCCATCTAGTGACTCTGCCCTAACTTAAACATCAAATATGGTCAGTCGTTTGACAATTTTGTATTAAGGACACTACAGTGTATGTATAGAGACAGTGTCAATGAGTACAGTTGCATCTATGGTAATGGTGTATTATACATACTAATACAATCACCAAATCATATAAAGCATACAGTTTTAGCTGATATAATTTGGTAAATGAAAAGGGGTTTGGATGGAGCTTCTTTCATTTAATTTTTTCAGTACAATTAAAAGTATTCTTTCTCTCCTTCACTTCCTCCCCCCTCCCTATGCCCTCCGCAGCCTGACGACTTGGACCCTTTCCATGACCTTCTGGACGACAGCTCCTTCACTACAGATGTGAACATGCCCAGCCCCAAGCCCAAGTACGCCCAGTGCAAGGAGAGCAAGAAGGACCTGATAACGTAAGCTCATTCACCTAATCCCCCAATGTCTTTCTACTTGTACCTGCTCTCCTCATGTGCTGCCCTCACTTCATCTTCTCTCTGTTCATATCTTGCATTTCTCCTTAAAGAATGACATAGCATTTTCTGCTGGTTGTGGCTTGCTGTATGATTTCATTGAAGAGCCCATTTGTTCACATGACCTTCAAGATAGTTTTTTTTTTTTTTTTTTTTTTAAATGAATGAATCTACAATTACGTGTAGTTCAATATTAAACACAGACAGTGAAGCTAAACTGGAAACAATGAAAACAAAATCTAAAGAACCCCTTTCCTGTCACATTCTCTTGTCCTTTCCTTTGGGCTGAATGAATGTGTCTACTTTTCCGGTGGCAGATGTCCCACACCGGGGTGTGATGGAAGTGGTCACTTGACGAGCAATTTCGCCTCACATCGAAGGTGTGACTTCCTGTTCTCCTGATGGATTCTAAGTCTATTTCTCTTTATTGTTTTCAGCTTACCTCAACTATGCTGTCAAACTTCTGTAGGCACAGTGTGTCTCTCTTTGTTCAGTTACCCTTTGACTATTTACGAGTCCAAAGAATCAAATCTCACAAAAGTGAATATTTACTAAACTAAGTACTACTGAATTTATGCACATTCTTTACCAACAGAACAGAGCATTACTCAATGGGCTGTGTGTAAAACCATGGAAGCTGATGTTATTCCGTCCTCCAGGCCTTTTCCACAGTGCATTGCAAGCTAAGCGTTTGCCATTCACAACATAAAGGCTTAAAGTAGAATTGCTGAGTGTTGCAGTGTGAGATGTCTGCTGAATAATATTTTATGGCAAAGCTGACATGAACTTATGGACAAGATTTTCCCTGTTATGTTTTAATTAGCCCTCAAGAAATATGTTAAATTGTATGTGATGACACTGTCATTGCATTTTAATAGCCAGGGCAGAGGTGTTAAAACAGAGCATAACCAAATACTCAGAGGGTAACGAATCACCCCCTTGCACTGGCTACATGGCTTCTTTCATTTGTTTTTGAATGTTATGTGCTAGCATGTGTGGATTATCAGCCTATAGTGGATTTTCCTCCTATTAATGTGAAATTAACATGACCTGGTGTATATTTCAGTCTCTCAGGTTGTCCTTTAGCTGATAAAAGCATTCGAAGTATGCTGGCCAACAACGCACAAGAGCTCAAGTAAGGCCTTGGACAAGTCATGTTATTTTATACCAAATGTAAAATCATCTATTTCTACTGGAAGATGTTCATGTTGAATGGCTTCAACATTAACATCTTCACACTGGCATAGCACTTTATTCACTAATTGTATTGCTATACAAGTCTCTTGTTATTTTGGCATGATATGCTGATTATTCATGCCATTATAAATATCACAATTCAATACGAAGAAGTAAAAATCCATCCAAGTCTGTCACTGTAGACCCTGAGGCCAATCTGTTTCCTCGTCCCCAGGTGCCCGACACCAGGGTGCGATGGTTCGGGACATATCACTGGCAACTACGCATCTCACAGAAGGTAACCCTGACTGCATAATTATTTTTGGTACCTGGTAGATTTTAGTCATACATTTTTATTTTTATATAGCACTGTTTATTTGTAACAATGCTTACTTCTGCTACCTCAGCTAAATAAACACCCAAAAAGTGTACTCAGATCTTCTCTTGGAGCACATACAGTACCCATGCTTCAGCTGTGTACCTGTGTTCTTTGTCTGCAGTCTCTCAGGGTGTCCACGGGCCAGAAAAAGTGGTATAAAGATCATCCACAGCAAAGAGAACAAGGAGGACCAAGAGCCTATCAGGTACAGTAACAGACAGACACCAGCCTTGCTCTGCTCTTTCAAACTACACCTCTGAGTCACCTGCGAGCATTTCTATGCCATGCAGACTATATCAGACTACATGCAGAAATATCAGTGGCAAAGGCTTTAGTATTCTTAACATCTTTACATTTAACGGTGCTCAGGAATAAATCAGTTTCAACAAGACAAATGTGCTGTGAGTGCTAATGTTTCCACCTAAATGTTATGGAGCAGAGAAACTTTGGGAGCACAGGCTGCAGCAGTTTGAGCACAGAGTGTGCAGTCTGTGGTGAAGCCGAGCTCAGGTAGGACACAGGAGAGGCAGAGACACAGGCACACAGATTGATTGGACTCTACCTAAATCCCACAGAGGGCTCCTCTGCCTCAGCCTTGCAGCCTCATTGATTTCTCTAGTGGTGCAGAGCACAAACAGCACACTTTGGCCGCGCTTCATTCGATCTTGTCATTCGCTTGAATTTGGAGGGCAGCTTGGCACAAGTTTCTCTCATGGTATGATCTGTTGGTATTGATGAGAAGAATAAATGTGTATAATTGAGAGCTTCGAATCTGACTAAGCCAGGGCTCTCAAGTCTCACGCTTTGAGAGTGTGACACACGCAATTCACGCTCACACGCCACACATGGTATTTCTCACGCTGAAATTTAGTTACGCAATTCAAGCGCAGCGCACAGCGCTTCTGTAGCCAGAAAATCGGTTAGATAACGCAGACACCGCGCATTTTCAGCGAAAAATTGTTCAAAACTTGAGAGCCCTGGACTAAGCTATAAATGTTATATCATTTGTTTTTCTTCTAGTCTAGTCTTTGTCCTACTACAAAAAAACATTTATCTGATCCCAGGTGTCCAGTCCCTGGCTGTGATGGGCAGGGCCATGTAACGGGGAAGTATGCATCTCACAGGAGTGCGTCGGGGTGTCCCATAGCAGCCAAGCGGCAGAAAGATGGTTACTTAAATGGGATTCAGTTCACATGGAAATCTGGCAAGACAGAGGGCATGTCATGCCCCACTCCAGGCTGTGACGGCTCGGGGCATGTCAGTGGCAGCTTCCTCACTCATCGCAGGTTAGTTCAACTGAACAAAGGTGTGTTCTTAAGACGTGCTGTTAAGCTGAGGTTACTCCTACTAAACAAACACTTTTGTTTGATGTAGTCTGTCAGGTTGTCCACGTGCTACATCAGCCATGAGGAAAGCCAGGCTTTCTGGAGTGGAAATGCTTACTATAAAACAACAGCGCATCAGCAACGGTAACTACAACTGCACTACCACCATCACCACTCAACCACACAATGTAGCCAATCAGCAACACTGATGTGGGATGATTTAGTGAACACAGTTCCAATTTCAGATAATAAACCAATCAGGACGCAGTGTGGTAAGGCCTAAATTGGAAATAAACTGCCATTCAAGAGTGGGCTGTAAATAGTCCTAGAGTGGCTCCAATCTGGAAGAACAGAGCTGGTTTACTTGGCAGTAATCAAACATCAAAATCAGGCTGAGATTGTGGCTTTGTACTCCATCTGTTTCTCACACGCTGCTGCCTGGACTGCAGGACATTTCTTCTGTACATAAAAGATATGGCACATTTAGCTGTGAGCAGTTTTGATCTTAACTGGCTAAAATCACCTTTTACAGTATGATGATACAATGACAATCAGATGTTTTGTGCTGTCGGACTTATGCTACTTGTACATATCCTGTAGGGCTGGAGCATGAAGACGAGATTAAACAGCTGGATGAAGAAATCAAAGATTTAAGTGAATCAAATTCACAAGTGGAGACAGATATGATTAAACTCCGAACACAGGTAGTAAGTATCTTTGGCCATGACTCGTGTGAGCATTGATGTTTCATTACACAGTGTTTTACAGTACTGCTCACTACTGCCCCTTTCAGATCACTACAATGGAGTCAAACCTGAAGTGCATAGAGGAGGAAAACAAGGTGATTGAACAGCAAAATGAATCTCTCCTGCATGAGCTGGCCAACCTCAGCCAGTCACTGATTAACAGTTTAGCTAATGTCCAGCTCCCTCATATGGTAAGGGCCACCAGGAACAGCAAGCCGGCAAGTTGCAAATCATAGCTAATGTAGCATTACAGCAGCTTATTCATCTTTTGTAATGACCACAGGCTATTGTGCATGCTTCGTGCAAGATGTGGCACATTGCTTGTCTTTCCAAAATGTGAGGGAGAGAGTAATACAACATTTTACTGCACAGTGTTGCAATTTAGTTCATCTGACTTGTCTTTACATATTGTTTTTAGAATTTGTGAGGTATGACATGCCATGCCAATGTAGCATATTGATACTCTTTTATTTTAGTTTCTGTTCTATTTCTACTCTACCCTAACCCTAAGTGTATTGTATATGTGTGCTTCAAATCATGCTTTTCACCAAACCAGTATGTGTGCATGTGTGTGTTTGTATGTAAAACTAAAATAGTGTGTATAGAGATACAATAGTGTTTTGTTGCCATTTTTTCAATAATAAGTAATATGTCATGTGTTTCCATGTATTTTACAGAAACCGCTGGCGCACAAAGAGCCTCCTCTAAGGCCTAGCTGTCTGCAGATGCAGCAGGTACAACGATGGCTTAAGCACATAGAATTGTGTTATCTCTATGCATGGTTTCTTAATATGTGCTTTTCTATATTCGACAGGAGGCACTAACGGAGCAGAACTTTGATGCATATGTGACCACACTAACAGACATGTATGCAAACCAAGATCAGTACCATACTCCAGAAAACAAAGTCCTGTTGGAAAATATCAAACAAGCTGTTCAAGGGATCCAAGTCTAACCGTGTGCAGAGACACTTATCCTCCTGCAGGGGGCAGCTGCTCTCAAATCCACAGACATCAAGGCAGTTTGATCCTTCATTCGGTGCGGTAACTTCTACAGTGTTATATATTTACTATTCTTTCAAAAAAAGGAGGTATTATGCTTAAAAACGCCTCAATATTGTTTTCTTATTTTCCTTTGGGTCTTGCTTTAAGGAAGAACATTAAAAAATCAACTGCAAAATAGTTTTTGAAGACATTCACATTTTGTACGTTTTCATATGAGCTGACATAGTGTCATGTAATGTTTATAGCTGCTCATGTATGCACATTTTTAGTGTATATTTCTGAACAGGAAGCTAATGATATTGGAACGCAAGTTCTTTTTATTGCTTAACAACAAGCATTTTAGATCAAAAAAGTTGAAAGTGAATTAAAAAAAAACTAAAGCAGGAGGAAGCATTTTAGGTTCTCCTCATGGATGATTTTGACTTTTAGGTGTCTTTCCTTCTTGCCTGTAGATTGTTTAAAGCAAGAACTGATTTGCCAAACTTCTTTTCCGACAATGCTTGAGAAATGTTTGTGTTTTGTTTTGTTTTGATAAAAGAAGTGTAGCTAGGTGGGGGCTTTTTAACAGGTGCTGTAGATGATTCTGAAGAGGAAACTGACCTGATGTTTGTATGAATGTATGTGAACAGTGCTATTGTAAACATCATTACACGGAAACCCGATGGTGGCAATCCCAGTATCTCGGAGAGAGTCACATGGTGCATGCATGGACACATGCTCTTTCTGATCTCAAACTGAAAAATGTGTAAAGACAATGACTTTTAGAGACACGTTTTAGCCTTTATTGAGAAATCTGCTCTATTTGGAGTCCCATGAGGATCAAGACATGTCTCAGCAATATTATAATAATGAATCATTTGTTTATTGTAGGTACGGAATGCAATCCACAAAGAAAAATGGATGGGTATATGCAATTTCATGTTTATAAGCATAGTGGGGTTATGTGAATCTTTTTAATATAACCTATGTAAATTATTGATTTTTATACAAATCTTTTAATACAAAAGTCTTTTTAAAAAAAAGAGAGGAGCAAACCTGGACACTGAGTTTAAAAGCAAAAATCTATGAGTTCCCCTTTTTTCTGTACAATTTTGCACAGGGACACCTTCGTTTCCATGTTTTGATGTTGTTACAGAAACTTGCCGCAGTACCCGAGGGTTTTGTAAAGAGAATTTATAAAGTATGACAGCGGGACTTACAGGGTCACTGTCCCCACTTATGTGCCAGTAGACTATTTGCACTTGTCCTTGAAGATATTATCCTTATGTACGGCGGTGTGCAATTTTCCATGTGACCTCTTTGGCACACGATTGGAGCAACCCACTGCTTGGAGCCACTTTAGGTGTGGAATTAGTACCACTGAGAGAAACAGGGACTTTGAATCAGAGAGGAGGATGTTTATATCCATAGCACCTATACTGTAGGCTATAATCGAGTGTAAAAACATTCATTCTTGCTATGTTTTAGGAAGATAAAGTTATCCCCCAGCAGCACTTTATATCTAATCACTGTACAAAGGATTAAATAGTCAATCAATTCAAGGTTTTCTAAAAATCTGAATTTAACTAGGGTTCTCTTCCCTGATACAGGAGAAGTGAGTCCTTATAGGGGTTATACAATCCAGCATCATGCCTGTATGCCTGACTGTATGCACCCCTCCATCCTGTCATAGTTGTTAGATGTCATCTCCAAAATTTGCCTTTTTGAGAGCTAAAGCAAAAGGTGCTTGTCTTTCACCTGACTCAATCTCATCTATTGTACTTTATGGTCCTCTTTCAGGACTCAAATACCCACTGTTCATCGACTGCATATGCCTTTTCCACTGCATTGTGTCTGCAGCTTCTGCCAGTATAGTAATGCTTCAGTAGAGTAATAGCTAGTACCAGTTTTTGAATTAATTCTCATTATCAGTGAAATGGAAAAGGGATTTTAAAGCACAAACTGGCTGCTCATCTAATGTTGGTACATAAATAACAATCCTAAAAGAGTTATCTGTGACTATAGGGAATACAAAGGTTGTCACTTATTTAGAATGCTGACTTTTCAAATAATTGTGAATTTATCCATCAGAGTTTAATATTTTATTTGAGCCAACTGATTTGGAGGTTGATTTCAGTGACCATAACAAGGACAGGATTTTGTATAAACTATGTGCTCTGTGGAACTGAAGTTTGATTTATTTTTGTACTACACAGCATGGATTTGTTGACATTTTAATTTTGCTATAAATGTGTGAGATCACAAGTTGCTGTGATATTTCATTTATAAATTGTGAACTTTGTACAATTTTGTCATGCTGGATGTTGACACATCTTACTCTAAATAAAGGAAAATGTGTTGCCAGAGACCTGTACAATAGTTCTTCCTGATCTCATTTTATTACAAATATTTTGCTACCACTAGAGGGCAGTCAACTGTTAATTATTAGCCACGGGTTTACAAATTCATCCATTAGTATAGCTATTGCCAAGTGTGTACATTTCAAGTGTGTATTTACTGTTAATACAAATAGAGAACAGAAGTAGACTACTGACAGTCAATGCACTATACTGAGATGTCTTTATCTAATGGGCTACTTAATAAAGGACGCAGCCAAGACTCTGCCTCACTGTGGGCCACTATAGGAAGGCAATAAGCTCTAATGAACATTGATCTTTTTAACTGTCCAGTATTTGCCCTATTATAAAAGATTTCATATTTCGGGTGGACTTATTGGGTTGGAACAACCCGGCCTATCACTTCCATGGACAGTAAAAACACAATAAGGGCTTTATTTTGATGCACCTTTATGGAAAGTGCACGGTTATCACCGTCAATTGATTCGTTCCTCCAGTTACCACTTTTGTCCAGCAGATGTCAGCAGATTCAATCCAATGCTGCAAGAAAGCTACATAATGGGTCATTCCAGAATTGGAGGACATTTTACGTCCCACCCATCAAATATTAAATTATCCACATACAAAATACTAAAACATACAGTTTATGAGTGAATTTACTTTCTTTTTTCTTTTCTTTATTTATTTCATTCGTTAAAACAAAACAAAAAATAATAGATGCAACACATCTATACAATAATAACAAAATATTATATATTACAAAACAAACAAACAATAATAATAATAATAATAATAATAATAACAATAATAATAACAATAATAATAAAACATACTCTTTTTACTGCGCAGTACTATGTCTTTTCGTTAATGCCACTTTCACATTTTTCTTAAAAACATGAATAGATTTTGTCCTGAGACCAAATCTAAAAGTAAAAAATAAATAAGAGAAATTAATGCTTGAAAATAGTTTATAAAAATACCAAATAAGTCTGGAGTACCCCCCCCAAAATGCCATTTTCCACTGGTCTCACCCCTCTAATGATCAAATTGAATCTCAAATAAAACAGTTAGAATTATTTTTATTATTTTTATTTATTTATTTTTTGTATTAGGCCTATTCGTTTCATTGCCATCTCTTGCAACTGTGGGAACATTTGTTTTAATAGACATGATATTTGAAATAATAATTATTATTCATGGAACATGTGTCCCACAACATGCACACAACCCTGTTACCATAAGATTTTTAATCTGGAAGAAGAAAGCAGTGCAGCGCTCTACCTCATGCAACCCTGTTGTTTTTCCTTTAGGCCTACTTATTTGCATAAATAAGTTTTTCCTCTTGATTAGCAGTAACCGCTAGCTAAACAGCTAGCTTCTACTCCTGAGATAAAGCTAACATTAGTGCGGATTTTCAACCCTGTTACCTGCAACCCTGTTACTGTGATTAGAGTAACAGGGTTACTGCACCAAATAAATCATGTAATAAAAACTGTACCATTGATCCGTAAGCTGAGCTCATCAAGCATTTGATGGTTTATTACCTATTAGTGATGAATATGTAGCAGAAAATCAGAAAAGTTAAGGTTTATTTTTCAAGAATTTTAAAGCCAAGTAGCATTTATTACATGTCAAAAGGTAGGCTGTCAAACAAAGATATTAATGATAGGCAATATTGTACATCCTAAAAGTATATTCTGCAGACTCGCCCTAAATTACTGCATTTGAATATTTGTTAGATGCTGAATCTAACACTGAATGAAAAGTACGTGCAGGAACGTGGGAGTTTTAGCCTCTTTTTTCCCCCTCTCTCCCTCTCCTTCTTCTCGGAGTGTGTGTGTGTGTGTGTGTGTGTGTGTGTGTGTGTGTGTGTGTGTGTGTGTGTGTGTGTGTGTGTGTGTGTGTGTGTGTGTGTGTGTGTGTGTGTGTGTGTGTGTGTGTGTTGCAGCTGGCGCTCTGTTGCTCGGCTCCAGCTCACTGCTAGCAATGGCGCTGCGGGCTGGCCACTTCTCCTTCGCTCCTCGGTGTCTGCTCGCGGTGGCCGTGTTGTTGCTCGCAGGCGGACCGCACTTGGCTCGGTCGTGCCCCAGTCGCTGCTTGTGTTTTCGGACAACCGTGAGATGTATGCATTTGAACCTGGAAACCGTGCCCGCCGTGTCTCCGCAAACGACTATTCTGTAAGTAGCCACTGCACTGCTTACATCTAACGGGAACCAACTCTCTCCAGGAACTTCGACCAAGGAATGCGCTGAAAGTTTGGAGCTCCATTTGTTAGTCTGCTGGAGTCGTGCCAAGATTTGTTTTGTTTTGTTTTGTTTTTCATTCAAATACTTTAAATCAGAGTAGTTGAACTCTTTGATTCTGCACAGTCCGTAGGTGAGGTCAAGGCAAAGGCAGTAAATAGTTCATGTATGAGTTATTACAATGGCCCAGGAAGTAAACTGGTTTTAAGTGGAGAGACACCTGCCAGTGAGTTCAGCTGTTGGCCATAAGTTCATTGGCAACTTATTCCTGGTAAATTCAGCTATAAATTGAGCATAAGGGAAAACAATAACTGGATTCTGCGAATTGTAGCCTAATGACAAGGAAAATTCAAAATGTGTGTAAAAATGGTTAATGAAGACACAATATACAGAGCCACTGTAGTTATAATTTGCTATAGGTTACCCTTGATGACTTGATCACCATGAAGTTCCTTTCTTTGTCAACAAGTCTATGCAGAGGTTAAACTCCAGTCCATATTTGCCTTTCCACTCTCGATAAAAAGCAAGGAAATACCTCTCACTTGACAGACACTTATGAATAGGCCTTGCATGTCAGAAGCCCTTGAAACTTTGCATGTTCCCGGGCAGAGTGTGGTACCCTTTGTCTTTAATTGGCCCAAAATGTATATAAATAGGCCTATTGAAAGAGTAAACCAGAGCACAAAAGGGGCATCTGAGCTCAGGCCACTGCTGCAGAAATCGGCCTTGAAGTACCCACACCCTGTGAGAAAATGTATGTTATAACGTGACCCATTTCCACAAAGTAAGAGTCTTTCTTTCTAATTTAATTACTCCTAAGCACTACACACATCGTAATGCCCTAGGCTTTGAAGATACAGGTTCTTATGGCTATTTCTTGGGCTGTCAAGACTAGACTTGCAAGCTTCCTCTATGGTAGTAAAAGGTGATTACACTACCCAGAGCCACCTTAAACTCAAAGGGTCTATAAAGTTATTACATATAGCTCCTTAAAGTTGTTATTTTAGTTAAAGTAGGCATTATATTAAAATTACATAGAAACAGTTCATGTACCAGATCTCAGCCAAGAGGTTTAATAACTTAATAACTTTAATAACTTAATAACTGGAATTTCCCCATTTCGGGACTAATAAAAGTTCTCTTACCTAACTATGCTGATGTCCAGACATAATTAACACTTTAAATGACTCATATTAGCAGATGAAGTGTCATTCTGGCTCCATCAGTTGAGATTACTTGTACTTGGATGTGGTACATATTCAGGCTTGTTGCCATGGGTTTTTTCTCGTTATACTTGGATAAAGATGCATGGGCTTTCTTCCCCAGATTTTTGAGTTCTTTCTGTCTGACATTTGTTTCTCAGCTGTTCTCTCTAAGGGCTGTCTGTATAATGGATGATGGTAAATTACTTTTCCTCTACAATAATGGGGCGGCTGCTTATCTTCTCTGGGTTTCTGGGACAATAATTAAACGTTTTTGAGAAAAAGCAAAGATACCTATTTCCAACAGTCGGTATTATGTCAGGTATTGCAGACAGTGACAAAAAGCAAGTCATTTTGATAGTCTTGATCATTGCTATTGTGTGAAGCTTGTCAAACAGTGTGTCAGCGTAGTTGGGGGTTGGTATCAGTAGTGCAGGCTGTTGATTTAACCCTAGGAGTCTCACACTTAAATATTTCAGTATCTCGGCTCTTGCTGGTCATTGTCTTTAGGGATGAACTGTGGCAGGGAAAGTGCAGCTCATTGTTGGAATTTGCTGCAGTCGGGCTGTGGGAGGCTGCCGTCTCTGCAGCTCTATGGAATGCAAAGGCAAAAATCCCTGAAGCTTTGCTCATTTGCACTGGGAGATTGGGCCCAAGATAGTTGTTGAGTGGAGCTGTGCCGGCCTCTCTCCTCTTATGCCCTCCAACTCAGGGCAGCTGTGAGAATCGGACAGACTGGGATCGTGTTTCATGCTAGATCATGCAACTACCTGGCTGCAACACTTTTTTTTTTTTAATTTTGATACAAAGTCATGCTTACATTAGAAGGAAACATGTCTTTGTTTGGATTCAGAACATGATGATTACTCATAAACATGTATTATGTAATATATTTTAGTTCCATTCTTACAGATAACTTCTATATCACTTGTTTAGTTTAATTTGATTAGCTAAAGAACAAGGGCCAAACATGAGACTATCCAATGCAATCCATCTGACCAGCTTCTAAACTTTGGTTCATAAATGGAAATGAATCCTGATGTAGCTGAAAGAGAACATTAAATCTTCGAAGGGGTTTTCTGCAGCTAACACTCACACAAGAACTGTCCTTCGTGTGTAATGATAATCTGTCCATGTTTAGCTGTCGATGACTCACGCAGCATGGCCTTGGCACGTCCACATGTGACTGTCCAAATGACTTGCCCCACTTCAGAGAAGCAGAGGGTCCACACATGGGCCTCAGATGGACTGGGCCAGAGCCAGCAGCTCTCGTCATCTTGGCTCATACAAAACTGCACTGAAACCTTTTAAAACGCTCCTCGCAGCTATTGCCTACATTGAGTCAATTTACTTTCACGAATTCTGTTTGGATTTTGATTTTTGAGTACAGTTGAGCAATTTCTGTAAAGTCAAGTAAATCAGTGCTTGAGTAGCCGTGCCATGATTTTTTTTTTTTAGTGAGGCAATAATTGTAATGAAATTATTTTATCTTGCAATGTATAGATTTTATCTATACATTGCAACTTCAACCTTTATGAATAAATAAAATGTATTTTGTATTAGCCCATCATAATCAAAAATATAAATGATTTTCTAAATTTCTTCATATTTCTTGCAATGTAGTGGAGTATGAATGATGAATTAGAGTTGTTGACTGTTCCAGTTGTGCTTCTTTGACAGAAAGCAATGGTGTCGCTTGTTCTTTGTGCAGTATGAGCAGCCAGCCTGAGCAGGGCTCCAGCCTGAGCAGGGCTCCAGCCTGAGCAGGGCTCCAGCCTGAGCAGGGCTCCAGCCTGAGCAGGGCTCCAGCCTGAGCAGGGCTCCAGACTGTTTTATGACTCCCCCTCTCTGTGCCTTGAGAACACATTAATTGACTCTTTTAACAAGTCCTGGAAAATCTCCTTAACTTCACATTTGCTGACTTCATCCAAACCTAATCTCTCCTTAGAAAAGGTATTGTTTACTAAACATGCACACTACAGCTTCCTCCATTCTTTTCCATGTGGACTGAGTCATTTCTTTCCCCATCCCTCAAGCTTCCTGAGGCAGCACAAAGCAACGATAAAGATCATCTTGATTTCAGGCACCAAAAAGCTCTATTATGCTTCAGTAAAACTATTGTTTCAAATGATGAGAAGCACCTTGGGGACTATTATTATGCCAATGAGATTAGGTTGGACATGGAAGGACTTTGCATTACGGGACAAAAGCTGTCAAAGTAGGCATAGTTAAAGTATATTATTCAATTGTACAAATGGCAGTGAGTATATGACTGTCTTTAATTCTTGTGGATGGGCTAAGATTTTGATCTGAAAATCAGATTCTTCAATAATCCACTAAATAATATCTGTTGATTACACTCCTTATGATGTAGTGTGTTCTAGTCTGGTAAAATCAGCAGTGCGTCTTTAGTGCCTCTCTCTGACTTCATGACAGAGCTCCAGGCGAGTATCAGAACATGTCTGGGCATTGCTGTCATCCCTCCACCTCCCAGTCTCAGAGAAGTGTTGTCAGAAGGTTGCCCTCCTCCTCACCTGGAGACCCCCCTTCTCTCCGTTCCTAAAATGATGATCACACAGGAGAAAGTTGGAAAATATCTGACATTTGAGGAGCCATCTGTTAAAGACCAAACTACAACTAACCCAGGATTAAACTAAGGGAAGACCCAAAATTAAACCAGATTAATCAAATCTAAACAAAGGGGGAAACAAAAAAGAAAAAAATGCATATGGCAGATTAGAATTTGGAAGCTTTTATCTTGTCCAGCAATGTTGTTCGGTATCAAACATGGTCGTGCAATCAGATTTTCTTTTTTTACAGTGTCATTGATTGATTCTCCAGAAATATTTGTTGTTTTTCAGTCCCCTGGGGTGTTTTTCCAGTTTTTCCTGTAAGCAGTCATATTTGTTTCGATATTGACAGATCATTTGTTTCATTGATTGTCTAGTCCAACTATGAATTACATCCATCTGAACTCAGGGTGATTGAACGCTGACCAGACTCATATCTTTGTAAAGTTTTGGAGCAGTGTGTATTCTGGATTCTAGGCAAACAAAACAAAGTCATAATTATGAAAACAAAAAATCTGTCATATGCACTTTAAACTTGTACTAAATTGATTCTGGGACAGATATTGGACAAAGGCAACTCTTAAACAAAATTAAACTAAATTAAAACTCTGTGTTGTAAACTGTGTTGTCACTTCACACTATCTCACATTTGCTGCGTATAAAAAAGAAAAGTGCATATAAGACAACGGCTGCCTCACTCTGATAGGAGCCATATGTGAAGATTTCTCTGATGAATTACTGGCTATGACCACTAGGCCTGTCACAATAGCAAATTTTGAAGTACAATACTGTATATTGGTACAGAGGTATACTGCGATAAACGATAATATTGAAACTACTTTATATTACTGACACAATAATAAGCATCTAGCTTCAAAAGAACTTCAGGAATAATGTTTTGTAAAGTTTCACATGGTTAATAAGTCCTTGTTGGTGGAAGGGGGCACTTAAAGGTCCCATGGCATGAAATTTTCACTTTCTGAGGTTTTTGAACGTTAATGTGAGCTCCCCTACCCTGTTTAGCCCCCCCATGGTTAAAAGTTGCGAAATGTCTAAACTGAGCATTTGCGATCCTTTTCTGCGTTACAAAAAATCGGAGCTCAAACGGGCGAGTTTGAACAAGGCACCTTATTGACGTCAGATCGAAAAAAGAAATGCAAATGCAGTTCCACCCCCGTCTGTCTGTACTCAGCGTCTCTGTAAATCACGCCCAGAGAGTTTGGACTGCGAATGCGCTAGGCAATGCGAAATGCGTTTTTTTATTTGCCTGGAGGCACGTCCGAGTGTTTCTAGGCTCGGAAGTCCTTTATCTGAGCCTCTGGACCTTTGAACAGCAGTGGTTTAATTTTATTTTCTGTGGAAATGTGTTTATTTTTCAATGGAACGCTTCAAATCTCTCCCCCCGTGCAAAAACACGGAAATGGATCACCTGTGAGCTACACCGGAGAGCGGAGCGTTTGGCCACGCCCCCACTCTCTACTATTGGCCAGCTCTTTTCTCCTCATTTGCATTCATGCAACAACGCCCATTATAGAGTGTTCAGAGTGAGAAAAATTACTCTTTCTCAGCTTATCTCTGTTTCTCATGCACTGAGTGTTGATTTTGAAGAAGGATTCATTTACAGTACAGGGGGTCCTCGGGTTATGACGTAGATCCGTTCTTAAGACGCGTCGTAACCCGAATTTCGTCGTAAACCGGATTTTGCCTTTGATCTCCCAACCAAAGCACCAATAACCTTTCCATCTCAATAATTAGACCACTACGCTGCTTGGTTATCACTGCCGCTTTCATAGGAGCAGATCAGAGCCCACATCAGGTACTTCCGCCCACATTGGGCACGCACACGAGGCCGTCTTCTTCTCCCTACAACCACAACAGAGCGTGTTCTTGCGCCGTGCGCCGCGCGCCGTTCGCGTTTGTTTACATCTCTTACCACGCTAAACCGCGTAAGACGAAATGACGCGTAATATATACATATTTTTTTAATGGGGGCGCGTTCGTAACCACGAAACGTCGTAACCCGAGACCGTCGTAACCCGAGGACCCCCTGTATTAGGGAACCATTAAGGAGCCATATAAAAGCATCAAGAAGTACCATGTCATGGGATCTTTAATGTATGGGTGACGTGGGAGTGTCTTATTGATTAAATAATAAGAAATGGTTCTAGGGAAGGTCTGTTCTCAGTATTCAGGTTTTTCTCAGAGATATACTTATGGTTTTCCCTGGCATCATTGTAAATGCAGTGATTGGTATTGGTTTTTATTCTTACTTTTAAAACGATATTGCACCATGATGTCTTTGAATAGGTTTTGCTCACTCAGCATATATATTTTTTTCTTTCCAGAGATTTAAGATTCAACAAAATCAAAGATCTACAACCAGGTTCCTTCAGACGCTTGAAAAACCTCAACACCCTGTAAGTCTAACTGACGTTTCTTACTAATGGCTTATAGCTATCAAATATTTCCTTTTGGTCAGCAATCCAGTTGTGTTAATGCTTCTGCTGATTAGGAGTCTGTGAAAATCTCTCCAACCTTTATGTTATTGGACTATTTATCATAATAATAACACACTTAATCAAGCATCCAGCCTTGGTCATTATTTATTTCTGTTTATTTGCTATCGGTGTGCTGTTACTAACATGTATTCCTCTGAGCCAATATTAAATCTAGAATTAAAACTCAAGTAAAGCAAGCATAATTGTAACAGATTATTTGCCTGTTGCATAAATAAATGAACTTTTAATTAAATGACTACCCTCAGATGACTTGGCTTTTTGACAAACTGAATTTGAAGATTTTAATTTTGCATTGTACTCACTGAAGTTGAAGTTGTTGAATACTGAATTTGGATTAGAGGTAAGCGATTGATTGAAAAATGTATATTGCAATAGTTATTTTGTCAAAATTAGAATATTGAGTATATCATCTGTAATTAAAACTATAAAAAATACTACAAAAAGAATCAGGTATTAAGGTTTTGTGTAATTTTACAGTCCATTTATTCTTTGAGTGCTGCTTTAACCGTAAGACATTTCCAGGCATGTTTTGGCACAGTTCTAATAAATTACCACTAAATATAGTTTTAAGGGCCCATAATTTTATTATGCTATTTCCGGATCTATGTTATATGGTTGTTTCCTCATCAAAAACATACCTGGAGTTGTGTTTTGAACTTTGGAGATGTAAACAGACTAATAATAGATGGTTACTCAAACATGTGTGAATTAAATAAAACACAACTCCGCTTGTGTTTTTAATGAGGTAACAGGATTCTGACATGGGTTAAAGCTTCCAAAGAGTCCATTTTGTGTAATATAGGACCTTTAAATATAAATACATTTTTAAAAAAAAGTGATATGTTCATTTTTGTCAGTATCACCCACCTTGAATTTGGATGAATACATACACCCATGATTATTTGTAAATTATTCTCAAACAGGGCAACTTTGTTTATCAAGCTAACTAATGGGATTCACCATCACATGTGATATCTTGGCCTACTTTTTATCAGTGAAAAATGTAGTTCTCCTAAGGAAGTCTGGATTCACGTCATATTTTCATATCCAGAGGGCAGGAGTAGTTATACAAACAATCCACTCTACATTCTGTCTCTTATCTCAGACTCAAACTATCCTTGATTCAACCATTCTAACCCAAAATAACCTATGATTTCTGCTCCAGCCTCCTTAACAACAACCATATACGAAGAATCCCAAGAGGAGCATTTGAAGACCTGGAAAATCTCAAGTATCTGTGAGTAATCCCTTTCATACTTTTCGATTTTAGCCTTAAATAAGGCTACATGCCAGGGCTCAGGACACACATATGTATTCATAGTTACAGTATAAAGTGGCTGCTGTGTTGTCTTAGCTGCAGAAGACATTGGCTGTAAATGAAATTACGCATAGCTAGACGTTCTGATTCAGCAAAATGTGTCATTGATGTTTATAGAAAGTCTGCTCCTTTGAACCTGTGTCTGGTTGTGCTGATAGGGGGCATCATTGGTAGAAGTGGTTGGAGCCATGCATTGCTCAAACAATTTTCTTGGGATATTGGGTTGTTAGTCATAAAGGCGTCATATGTGGTTTCAGCATCATTCATTTTAGCTTAACTCTTACAAAATTAGCTACACAACAGTCCTAGATGAACAATGATATAACAGCTTTACTTTGTTGGTGTGTAGACATTAAAGGGCCCATATTATGATATTTGTTTTTATGTTATAATGTTGTTTCCTCATTGCGAACATGCCTGGAGTTTTGTTTTGTTTCATTCATACAAGACACAAACCCTGCATATTTAGGCTGAGATCTTCAATCAAACAGAAAACACTCTGTTGCACCTTGTGATGTCATGTGGTAATACAGTGTTCCACTGTGTTTTTAAGTCTGATATACCTTATATAATTCACTCACCTGCCTTGACTCGCATATGAACTTAACTGACATCCCATTCTTAGGTTTAATATGAAGTCGGTCCACCCTTTGCAGCTACAGTATAACAGCTTCAACTCTTCTGGGAAGGCTGTCCACAAGGTTTAGGAGTGTGTTTATGGGAATTTTTGACCAATCTTCCAGAAGCGCATTTGTGAGGTCACACACTGATGTTGGACAAGAAAGCCTGGCTCTCACTCTCCAATCTAATTCATCCCAAAGGTGTTCTGTTGGGTTGAGGTCAGGACTCTGTGCAGGCCAGTCAAGTTCATCCACACCAAACTCTCTTATCCTTGTATTTTATGGACCTTGCTTTGTGCACTGGTCATGTGGGAAGAGGACGGGGCCAACTCCAAACAAAATTGGGAACATGGAATTGTCCAAAATTTCTTGGTATGCCGAAGCATTCAGAGTTCCTTTCACTGGAACTAAGGGGCCAAGCCCAGCTCATGAAAAACAACCCCGCACCATAATCCCCCTTCACCAAACATTACACTTGGCCAGTGATGGGAATAACGGCGTTAAAATAAACGCCGTTACTAACGGCGTTACTTTTTTCAGTAACGGGTAATCTAACGAGTTACTTTATATATCGTTATAACGCCGTTACTGGTACCAATACGCCGTTACCGCGCGTTACTGAACCTACTGAAACTGGCATCATGTGCGCGACTCGCATAGGCACAGGGGAATTTTTTTCTCCCTTTGGTAAGGGCGGGATAAGTAATGATGATTGGCTAAAGCAGAGTAAGATTTCATGTTGAGCCAACCAGAGACACCCAGTGGGCGGTGGGCGGGTATCTACACACAACCCCAGCACACAGTAGTAGCACGCGCACACAATACACACACCCCGTGTCAGATGGCGAGTCCCGAGTCGAAGACAGAAGTATAGGCAGTATTTTAATCTCGTCGAGGTAAAAGGTAAAAACGTACATGTTATGTGCACATTGTGTCAAAGACCAAAGACTTTGTCCACGTCCAATATAAGCAACTAGAATTTAATGAAGCATCTCTGGACGGCGCACGCTTCTGTTAAACTAGTGGCCCCCAGCAGGCCCCATGATAATAAAAGATTTTTTTTAAAAGATAATCGCATGCTCGGTGCCGTTAACAATGAAGGCCACGGTGACGGAGCCACACCAGCCAAGCAGCAAAAGCTGTATAATGCACTGTCAAAAAATTATTTGACATTTTTTAACTAAAAAAAGTAACGCATTAGTTACTTTCCTAGGTAACTAGTTACTTTTATAGTGAAGTAACTCAGTTACTAACTCAGTTACTTTTTTGGGTTAGTAACTAGTAACTGTAACTAATTACTTTTTCAAAGTAACGTGCCCAACACTGACTGCACTTGGCACAATACAGTCAGACAGGTACCGTTCTCCTGGCAACTGCCAAACCCAGACTTGTCCATCAGATTGCCAGATGGAGAAGCGTGATTCATAAATCCAGAGAACACATCTCCACTGCTCTGGAGTCCAGTGGCGCTGTGCTTTGCATTGGACTTGGTGATGTATGGCTAGGTGCAGCTCCTCGGCCATGGAAACCCACTCCATGAAGCTCTCTACGCACTGTTCTTGAGCTAATCTGAAGGCCACATGAAGTTTGAAGGTCTGCAACAATTGACTCTGCAGAAAGTTGGGACCTATGCACCTCAGCATCCACTGACCCCACCCCGTCAGTTTATGTGGCCTACCACTTTGTGGCTGAGTTGCTGTCATTCCCAATCACTTCCACTTTGTTGTAATACCACTGACAGTTGACTGTGGAATATTTAGGAGTGTGGAAATTTCACGACTCGACTTGTTGCACAAGTGGCATCATATCACAGTACCACGCTGGAATTCACTGAGCTCCTGAGAGCAACCCATTCTTTCATAAATGTTTGTAGAAAATGTCTGCAGGCCGAGGTGCTTGATTTTATTCATCTGTGGCCATGGAAGTGATTGGAACACCTGATTTCCATTATTCGATGGGTGAGTGAAAGTTTGGTCGCGTTCGAAACTGTTCGAACTGTTGTTCGAAACTGGTGTCACGATTCGATACACGATTCGATGTTCGGTCAATATGCTTGTGTCCCACCATGTGCTCTGTGTTGTCATTTATTTTGGTCCCAAAGAGAAACGGTTATCGCAGCGTCCTCCTCAGATGTAGCAAGAAAACAGCTCCATAGGGACTTACAGCTGAAATATTCGAACAGAGGTGAATATTATCTTTCAGTCACTTTTTATGTTTTTACGTTTGTTTGTTTTTTTTAATGTTGATAGACCGAGGAATGACAAAGATATCAACTTTTAAATACTTTAGAATCACTTTTGGGTTTACATCGGCTTTAATCAAATGTGCTCATATACGCACCCGTGACATGATTCGTAATATATGCAATCTTTTTCTCAGACTTTATCTCATACGTTTTCCTCAGAAAAGGGTCTGTTGAGACATTTCTATGTAATATAGCATAGTTTTAATGTTCAGAAAGAAGATGGTAGAGCGCAGTGTGGGAGGAGCTACTGTCTGTCTCTGCTGCTGCTGGAGATGAGCAGAGCAGCGGGGACACAGGAGCCTCTGTGAATGCAGTGAGAGGAGAGATAGACTTAGGAGGAAGGAAATCATCAAATCATTGTCAAAAAAGGAAAGATTTGATAGTGTAGTGTAGTGTAGTGAAAAGTAGACTATATTATAAAATATAAAATAGCCTAAGAAAGCACTATTCATATTTTCACTGAAGAAAAAAGCTGTAAATCATTGAACCAAATTAACTAAAACACTTTACATATAAACTACAGCTGTACAGTAGTTGTACTGTAATGTATTGTATGTATTGTTTCATTAATACCATAGTATTATTATATTATACTCATTAGCAGAAAAAATGCCATGACATTTTTTTTTACGTAAAATGTATCAGAATCAAATCGATATTGGGATCCATGTATCGAGATATTAACTATAGTTGTGGATCACTTTACTCAGCAGTTTTTTCTGACTTACTACACTAACTGGTTATCAGTGGGCTTAATTACAGAGTGGTCTTCCAACTCTATTCTTTGGACTTTGTGATTAGCTTATTCTGTGCACTCTGGCCTGGGGTGAGATTCCATCTTTGTGTGTGTCACCTCTTCACTTCCTCTGGACCTAGAGCAGCCCACTGTCTGTCATCTCCCATGTCTTCTACACTTAACACGTCCCCACCTCTCCCACGACCGCCACCATAAACAAGTCAAGAAGAGGTCACGCTTAAAAAAATATATATATATGCAGCACTGGTGTAAGACAAATGCCTTACACCAGTGCTGCATATTTTATCTGACCAATAATTCAGCTGTATTTACATGTATCACACAGTATGGTCAAGTAATTCTGTTTAAGATTATAAGATGCTAAGAGAATTTGTTAATTTACAAATGTTTGGAACGTAGACAGAAAAGTATGCCTTGTCACATTTTATATTGCTACAGAGAATATACAGGGGGTCCTCGGGTTACGACGTTGATCCGTTCTTAAGACGCGTCGTAACCCGAATTTTGTCGTAAGCCGGATTTTGCCTTTGATCTTCCAACCAAAGCACCAATAACCTTTCCATCTCAATAATTAGACCACTACACTGCTTGATTATCACTGCCGCTTTCATAGGAGCAGATCAGAGCCCACATCAGGTACTTCCGCCCACATTGGGCACGCACACGAGGCTGTCTTCTTCTCCCTACAACCACAACAGAGCGTATTCTTCCGTCGTGCGCCGCGCACCGTTCGCGTTTGTTTACATCTCTTACCACGCTAAACCGTGTAAGACGGAATGACGCGTAATATATACATATTTTTTAAATGGGGGCGCGTTCGTAACCACGAAACGTCGTAACCCGAGGACCCCCTGTATTGCTACAGAAAAATATCACGATAAACAATAATATTGAAACTACTTTCTGCCATTGACACAAACCAAGATACTTAACCATTTTTAAATATACTTTTTAAATATACTCATATCATATAAAAGGACCGAGCTGTAACAAATAAATAACAGAATGAACCAATAATTAGCCATGAAAGTTATTTATTCAACCCTCTACAGCTCAAACCTTATTGTATTACAACAAAAATAACAAAAATCTCCCCATTATTTTGAAGCAAATGTGCACACACTATATTGAGCCCCAAAATATATTGTCCCAGCTTTCATATGAACATTGAACAATAAGTCAGTATAGTAATTATTGTGACAGGCCTAAACAAGAGTTGTACAGATCTTGGATGTGATACACTATATTACCAAAAGTATTCGCTCACCTGCCTTGACTCATACTATGAACTGAAGTGCCATCCCATTCCTAACCCATAGAGTTCAATATGATGTCGGTCCACATTTTGCAGCTATTACAGCTTCAACTCTTCTGGGAAGACTGTCCACAAGGTTGAGGAGAGTGTTTATAGG
The DNA here is from genome assembly GCA_036785185.1 of Paratrypauchen microcephalus. Lineage (NCBI taxonomy): Eukaryota > Metazoa > Chordata > Actinopteri > Gobiiformes > Gobiidae > Paratrypauchen > Paratrypauchen microcephalus. Next base: position 5,112,285 of record JAVJIX010000010.1, read on the forward strand.
AATTTTTGACCATTCTTCCAAAAGCGCATTGGTGAGGTCACACACTGATGTTGGTCGAGAAGGCCTGGCTCTCAGTCTCCGCTCTAATTCATCCCAAAGGTGTTCTATCAGGTTCAGGTCAGGACTCTGTGCAGGCCAGTCAAGTTCATCCACACCAGACTCCGTCATCCATGTCTTTATGGACCTTGCTTTGTGCACTGGTGCACAGTCATGTTGGAAGAGGAAGGGGCCCGCTCCAAACTGTTCCCACAAGGTTGGGAGCATGGAATTGTCCAAAATGTTTTGGTATCCTGAAGCATTCAAAGTTCCTTTCACTGGAACTGGAACTATTTTATACACCTGTGGCCAGGCCAAGTGATTAGGACACCTGATTCTGATCATTTGAATGGGTGAGCGAATACTTTTGGTAATATAGTGTATCTCTTTATTGTGTTGGGAGCATTTAGATTTTAGCTTACACATAAATTGAAAGGACAACAAATGAAATGCACACAATTCTCTCAAGCGCATGTGGTGCGTGACCTATTCTGTCTTTCCTGTGCAAGCCATACAAACTCCAGACACCTGAAAGATTCTGAGACACAGGAATGTAGGAATTACTGATACTCTTACATTTTTTTGTTTGCTTTTTATACAATAGCACCACCACTATTGCCCTATACAACATGTGATGTGTAAAATCTTCTTTTCTTCAAAATACTATAGGCTACTGCTGACACTGAGGGGTTGTGGTTTTGTCTGCTGTGTAACATTTAACATTTCATTTTCAAATAATTCAGAGCATTTCTCTCATAGGCAGTTGTTCAGTGTGTGGTATCTGGTGTGAGTGTGTGTTACTAATGGTACTGATTATCTCTTCTTTCAGCTATCTGTACAAGAATGAAATCCAATCAATTGACAGACAGGCATTTAAGGGGCTTGTCTCTCTTGAGCAACTGTAAGTGACCAACTTTCTTCCTTCACTTTTTGTATCATCACCTCTGGCTTATTTTCCCTTTAATCTGCTTCTCCAGAGACTATGAACAATGCATGGCGCCTGGCCAAGCTTAAAGGTTTTGATTTTGTAAGGGCATTTATCGTTAACATAGAGGGCTATGACGTAATGGTTAAACGCATTACTGACGTGGCTGTGCAGCCCTAATGCACATCCCATAATATTATTTAATTTGGGTGTGCTCCTGCTGTTCCTCTGTGCGCCCCTCTCTTTCCTGCCCTGTCACCACGCATGTGATCTGTGCCCTTTGTATGCCCACTGCGCTGTGCCGTTTGACCTTCTGCATGAGTTGCATGTCTTGTGGTCAGGGAACCCATAGAAAGTATAAAGTGTTTGTGTATTTGTTAGCATGGTTAGAGTAAACATGCTAAAGATTGTTCTTTTGTTGTTAAGCTGTACGACCAAAGCAGTGTTTTAACCCAGCTGCTATTATTTAACAGTCTTTCCAACATATACACATACATGACACGCTACAAGTCACTGTATGTTCCTGTAATGTTGTTGAGCATCTTTACATTTAATATAATGCAGATCGACGTCTGTTGGATCAGGTCTGACTTCTGATTGCATGCCTTGCATCTGCTCTGCATTATACTATATTGAATTGTCTTTGCATATTTGAGCACGAGTTAGGTCTTTGTCAACAAGGAGGACTCTATGATTTGTAATTGTAGATAATGATTTTTATTTTTTTTTAATGGTAAATAATGCATAGATACAATATTGTGCTGTTTTGTTGTGTTTTGTTTGGAGACATTGTGAGTAATGTATCTTCCGTGTCTCGTTGTGTTTTATATTTTTCAGTTTCTATTTTTGTGTTGTCCTCTTTTGTAGTAGACCTAGTTGAATGTAATTTATAACAGCATACATTTAGAGATTGAAGTGACCTAAAGCACACAGAGCATCTTTTCTTTCTGAGATTAATGTTTTTTTGTGCACTGTCCTTGTTTTAAATAAATAAATAAAATGATCCGCACTTAAATTTTATGTTAATAGACTGGACATTTTAACTTACTAATGTGCTTGGTTCACACTTTTCCAGATACCTGCATTTCAACAACATTGAATCTTTGGAGCCAGAATCTTTTGCTCACCTACCGAAGCTGGAGCGCCTGTAAGTTAGCATTTACTAGTATTAATATGGCGTGTTACTAACTGGTGGTGGTCAGAGGGGCTGGGTTCCAGGATGCATCAATTTAATTGTTATTCTGTGATATTTGAACTAATGACAAATTAACTTAAAAAACTCAAAACTTATTAAAACAAATTAACTTTATGACAAAATGTTGGCAATTAAAGGGTTAAAAATATTTGAAAATACATTTTTTTTAAATAAGGTGAGATCTCCATTGAATAAATAAAAGAAAACAGTTTTTTATAGTCGAATGAATTTTATCTGTATAAACGTGCTGTCATAACTTTTTTTCAAGGTGTGATTGAAAGTTAAGGAACAGTCTTGGGGACTGTTTTTTACTGCACTTGATGATGTGAGAAGAATTCCCTAAAATACATATTTTACACGTATTCACCAATTGCTTTCCAACTGTAATCAGTGTGACCGTGTTCTGAATTTGCAGTGACAGAGATTCTCTTTCAACAGATTTTTGCACAACAACAGAATTACCCAGCTAGCACCAGGGACGTTTTCTCATCTCCAAGCCATGAAGAGACTGTAAGTTGAAATCTTTGAACTTTTGTTAGTTTCTTTCATGAAATTCCCCCTTTTTTTTACAGAATTTGTGCTGTGTGTGACTTCCAGATTTTAATGAATACATGTGTTGTGTCATAACATATGTTATGTCTCTCATTTTTAAAATATGTCAAAACTCATATTGGTATATGCCACATTGATCATGATTACAACTGAAAGCTTGATCAGTATGCAACTGACAATAACCAGTGAGCCATGCACGTTCCCACACCAAACCCCTTTGAACATGGTCCAGCAGACTTCAATGTTTGGATTTAGTTGCTCAAGGTCAACTACACCCAAACAAATGCAGATATAACTTCATCCCACGACACTTGTATTTATTTAGTTCTGTCATATGATGCCACATAGTTAATATTGCGACACAAAAAGCCTGCTTCTAATTTATTTTGTTTCTTTCTGTTGTGCCCATGGCGATCAGGCGACTGGACTCCAATGCCTTAAACTGTGACTGTGAGCTGCTATGGTTAGCCGATCTGCTCAAACAATATGCCGAATCAGGAAATGCACAGGCCGCTGCCACCTGCGACTACCCCAGTCGACTGCAGGGCCGATCAGTCGCTACTCTCACCGCAGAGGAACTCAACTGTGGTATGGAAAGAGGATTAATCTTATACATCTGTTTAGTTCACTGTAATTACATCGGATGCTCTGCTTACACATAAGTTAATAAAAATAACAAGAAAGGAGAAGAGAGGCCAGCAGTATGACAAATTATGGAAAAATTAGATAAAAGAAAAAAGGCCACTTATAAAAGTAGTTTATCTATGGTTGGCTATGAAAAAATGTTAAATAAAAATGTTAGCTTGATTTAAATGTACCTTATGTAACTTATTCTGAAGGACGTTCAGCGATCTGCTTGTCTTTATGGAATTGTTATTGCTTTTCCTGAAATGTTTTGATCTATCTCCATGGAGACAAGCAGGGGACACCTTTAGGCTAAATTACTTGACAGATCTAGAGTGATCAGTTTCCTCAGTTTAAACTTTATACTGTGGAACATTCCTGGCACACTAATGGCATCCCTATGAGATAAGCATGTGATGGACCATCTACCAGAAAATATATATTGTATATTAAAAAGGTCCTAATATAATTACACACATCTTAAACAAAGCTGTATCCTTCCTTTGTTGTATGACAAAATAACCAGATGTGCCTCAATTCTGTAAATATATATCTTTGAATTGAGACCACCAACTGTCTTTGCTGCATCCTGTCTATTAGTTCAACACAGGACATGAATCAGTCTTGTATTGTTACGACGGGGCCCAGTCAGCGGTGTTATGCATTGAAATGGTGTCAGTGTTTGCTTTCTTGAGGCAGTCATGTGAAGTTTATTTATACGACATATGTATCGAGTGTCCTCTTTGTGTAAACTGCAGCTGCTTTATTTTGGTCTGCTGTTTTTAAAGACATCGTTTGAGTTTTCATTGTAATTTATTTGATAGCGATACACCCAAACTAATTAGTACTTGCCCCGTAGCAACCAGCTTCATATGTTCAGTGATGTCAGATAGGAAAATATTGTATTTGAGAGCACATTTAACTGTAAACCTATAATTTGATGGACCAAGCTTGTCTATTCCTGTTCACTGTAACCCCACTGCTTCATTTGTCTATAGCCCAAAGGAAGTGTCTACTGTTTAGCCTTTTCTCCTTGTGTTTTCTTCCTGGTGGCTCGTCTGTGAGTAACAATATTTGTCTGGTTGTACAGCTGTTCAAACACCCCCCTCGTCACCCTGCATCAAAATCACTCATCCAGTAACTTCCTGCATAACTTATTATCTTTTGTATTTTGTGTGGAAAAAAACTACATTACTTACATGGCCTGAAATGTTCCACAGTATGGCATTCTAGTATTTTTATAGTATTTTTTATTATAGATGATAGGTGAAAAAAACAGTCGGTCTTACTGTGAGTAGGGTCCATCTCCACAGAGTTGACCTGTAACTTGGCCTGGTGAACTGTGGAACATTCTAGGCAACTAATAAAATCTCCATGGAGACAAGCACAACGTAATACAATCCATTAAAAAATGACATAATGTACCTATAATATGCCAAACCTGTACTCCAAACCATAAAGGAGTTGATTTAATTTTCTTGCAGAGGTACCCAGGATCACATCGGAGCCACAGGATGTTGATGTTACGTCAGGGAACACTGTCTACTTCACCTGTCGGGCGGAGGGCAACCCAAAACCACAAATCATCTGGCTCAGGAACAAGTGAGGGTCTTTATATTTTGAGCATATAAGGTAACTAATAAAACTTTGCTCCTGTTGACATTATTGATGCCCAAATACTAATCAATACTAAAACTGGTGTTAAATCTAGACCATGAACAGTTATTTTGAAATATCTATCCTGAAAATTACAGTGGTACCTCACCTTACGAAATTAATTCGTTCCAGAAGTGGTTTCGTAACGTGAATTTTTCGTAAGTTGAGTAGCTATTTCAATGGAAAAGGCCTGATTCGTTCCAAGGCCCCGTTCCAAGTTTTTTTTTTATAGTGTAACTTTTTTTTATAGTGTAACACTGTGTTCTGCGTCCTGATTGGCTAAGAGACTGTAGACCCAGGACTAAACGTGGACTAAACCAGGTCTAAACAAGGTCTATACCTGGACTGGACCAGGACTAAACCTGAACTAAACCAGGACTGGACACCAGGATCAAAGCGCGCGTGCGGGTCTATTTCCTGGTTTCGTGCTAGCTCTGCAGCACCGGTGTACCTCACGAGTCACGGCTGAGGCGAGCAGCGACTGCGTGCGTGGGGGGAAGGGGGAGGGCGGACACGTGTGTGATAGCGCAGCATGATCCGGCGCAGGGCTGCGAGCACGAGACCCGTGCTCAAACCGTGCCTCCTCTAGACCAGATCTAAACCAGGTCTAAACCAGGATTAAACCACCGCGTGCGGGTCTATTTCCTGGTTTCGTGCTAGCTCTGCCGGTGTACCTCACGAGTCACGGCTGAGGCGAGCAGCGAGGAGGGGAGGAGATGTGCCTCCCCTCGGGACGGCACGCAGTCTGAGCGCATGAACGAACGCAGGCAAGGCCGCGGTGGTTTAGACCTGGTTTAGACCTGGTCTAGAGGAGGCACGGTTTGAGCACGGGTCTCGTGCTCGCAGCCCCGCGCCGGGTCATGCTGCGCTATCACACACGTGTCCGCGCGCAGTCTTCTCCGCCCTCCCCCTTCCCCCCACACTTCACTATTAATACATTTTGTTGAAAATCTATGAAACTTTGAGTGTTTAAACGAGAGACAAATGTGAGAAAAGTTTAAATCCAGTCTGAGAAAAGCATATAATGTGTGTGGCTGAGCGCGCATTATTTGAATTTTTGAGATTTCGCGTTTCGTAACTTTAATTTTCTTTCGTATGTAGAGACCAAAATTTAACGTGAAGGCGTTTCGTAACTTGGAATTTTCATTTGTTGGGTCTTTCATAAGGTGAGGTACCACTGTATATACACTCAACAAAAATATAAACGCAACACTTTTGTTTTTGCTCCCATTTTTCCTGAGATGGACCCAAAGATCCAAAATTCACTCCAGATACACAACACTACCATTTCTCTCAAACATTGTTCACAAATCTGTCCAAATGTGTGACAGCGAGCACCTCTGCCCCGCCGAGACAATCCACCCCACCTCACAGGTGCGCCACATCAAGATGCCGATCCGACATCATGACCAGTGCACAGGTGTGCCCCAGACTGCCCACAATAAAAGGCCACCCCGAAATGTGCATTTTTATTTGTTTTTGCTTTATTGGGGGTCTGGGGACTCAGAACCAGTCAGTATCTGGTGTGACCACCATTTGCCTCATGCAGTGCAACACATCTTCTTCGCATAGAGTTTATCAGATTGTCAATTGTGGCCTGTGGAATGTTGGTCCACTCCTCTTCAAAGGCTGTTATGGACGAAGAACACAGGTGCATTTTATTGATGGCATTTTGAATGCACAGAGATACCGTGATGAGATCCTGAGGCCCATTGTTGTGCCATACATCCATGAACATCACCTCATGTTTCAGCAAGATAATGCACGGCCCCATGTTGCAAGGATCTGTACACAATTCTTGGAAGCTGAAAATGTCCCAGTTCTTGCATGGCCAGCATACTCACCGGACATGTCACCCACTGAGCATGTTTGGGATGTGCTTGACCGGTGTATACGACAGCGTGTACCAGCTCCCACTAATATCCAGCAACTTCGCACAGCCATTGAAGAGGAGTGGACCAACATTCCACAGGCCACAATTGACAATCTGATAAACTCTATGTGAAGAAGATGTGTTGCACTGCATGAGGCAAATGGTGGTCACACCAGGTACTGACTGGTTCTGAGTCCCCAGACCCCCAATAAAGCAAAAAAAAAAAAAATGCACATTTCGGGGTGGCCTTTTATTGTGGGCAGTCTGGGGCGCACCTGTGCACTGGTCATGATGTCGGATCGGCATCTTGATGTGGCACACCTGTGAGGTGGGGTGGATTGTCTCGGCGGGGCAGAGGTGCTCGCTGTCACACATTTGGACAGATTTGTGAACAATGTTTGAGAGAAATGGTAGTGTTGTGTATCTGGAATGAATTTTGGATCTTTGGGTCCATCTCATGAAAAATGGGAGCAAAAACAAAAGTGTTGCGTTTATATTTTTGTTGAGTATAAATTAGGGGTGTGCAAAATAATCGTCATGACAATGCATCGCAATATTTTCACAATATACTGCATTGATTCTTGATGCCAAAAAATGATTATTATTAATTAATAATTTAATATTTAATAATTGAATATTTAACATAAATAAATTAATTAATTATTAGTTTGTTTGTTTTTTATAAATCCTATGCACTTTTTTCTTTGTGAAAGGGTATTGTTTATGATGTAGCTACCTCCAAAATGGCAAATGTTTGAACATCATTTTTTGTTTTAGAAAAAATCCTATGCACTTTTTTTGTTATTGGTTTGGTTTATTTGTTTTTGTTATTCAATAAATTAATTTATGAATTGAGTTATGTATCAACTGAAGACACTACCCAGATACACAGCCACTGATATTTAAGTCCTCTTTTTTTTTGGTACATTTTCACTGAAGTATGTTGAATATATTGCAATGCATCGCAATAATTCAAGTATCGTGATGCATCGTGATAGTATCGCATCGTGGCATATGAATCGTGATTCGAATTGAATCGTGACTTCTTTGCCAATACCCACCCTTAATATAAATAGGATCAAATTTTACTTTCTCTAAAAATAATTTTACAACAATCTTGGTCTTTATCAATACTAGTAAAAGATCATCTGATAACACTTATGAACATATTATTTTGTGTTGAAACCATGTTCATGTCCAAAAATGTTAGTTTTTTATTAAATTTGTGCCCCTTTATTAGTATTTATATATACATAAGTTTTAACTTTTAGTATTTTGACAACACAAAATAATACAGTTAGTAACTACATTCCAAAATACAGATTGAACTAATTATTAATTATGGGGATGTAAAGATAAAGATCCATCATGAATGTGGCTTATTTTTGAATTGTATTACCTTGAAGAAAACAAAAATCATGTGACTCTCATCCATTCATAATTCATTTTATTTCTCCAGTAATGCTCTGAACATGCGTGAGGACCATCGTTTGAATTTGCTTGAAGACGGGACTCTGATGATCCAAGACACCAGAGAGACCGACCAGGGAGTTTACCAGTGCATGGCCAAAAATGTGGCAGGGGAGGTCAAGACATCCCAAGTCACATTGAGATATTTTGGAGCTCCTTGTAAGTGCTGACAGAAAACAGACGAAACATGTATTAAATTATGTTCATTCTCAATACCCTTTTATTTTTCTTCTTGTATTTTTCCTAGCCCGACCCAGTTTTGTGATTCAACCTCAGAACACAGAGGTGCTGGTGGGAGAGAGCGTCACCCTTGAATGTAGTGCCACGGGACAGCCCCAGCCTCGTGTGACCTGGACCAAGGGAGATAGGACACCCATCCCCAGTGACACCCGCATCAACATCACCCCATCTGGAGGATTGTTTATTCAGAATGTGGTGCAGGCCGATGGAGGCCAGTACACCTGCTTCGCGTCCAATAATGTGGACACTATACATGCCACTGCCTTCATCATTGTTCAAGGTACAACTTTTTATGCTTTGTACTATACATTTTCTACTGGTATTCAAAGAAAGGATATTTTACTTCTGTGGGTTATTAACTGCTAACGCATATTCTCTTTAAATTAGCATGTTACCTTTTATTGTTTTGACAACACTTTATTCGCCAAAAAGAACATATTAACATGTTTAAAAGTTTTAATTTAGAGCACTATCACAACACAAACACAATCAGTGTGTATCCCACTATAATTGCATTGCATTAGGTTTGTCAAGTTGTTGTGTAGTTTTGTGTCATGCTTTTGTATTTTTATGGAGAATTGCTGTGTGGGAGCATGGATGACTTGGGTCGGTGGGCTGAGAATTGGACAGAATCTTACAGCTAATCGTAAAGATGGTTTAAACAGGACCCAGGAAACATATCTAGATTACTGAAACATGCATAGATAACATATAAAACCTCTTCAGGCGTGTTTTCAATAAGATGACTAAAAGACTGCTACAGCATGGATGTTATAATGGGGTGTTAGCTTGGTTATTACTATCAATAATTGTTTAAAAAAGCTCTTTTAAATTTAGATTGATAAACCTATTTTAGCCAAACCAAACTGAGTAGGTAAAGACTAATCCTTTTCCTCCTCCATAGCCGTCCCCCAGTTCTCGGTGACACCACAGGACCAATCTGTGTTGGAGGGACACACAGTGGACTTTCCCTGTGAAGCCACAGGTTACCCTCAGCCAGTTATCGCCTGGACGAGAGGAGGCAGTCCCTTACCCATTGATCGTCGCCATGTGGTGCTGTCCACGGGCACTCTGCGCATCACTCGTGTGGCTGCTCATGATGAGGGCCAGTACGAGTGTCAAGCTGTCAGCCCTGTGGGAACTCTTCGCACCGCAGTGCAGCTCAGCATTCAACAGAGAGGTAAGAATCACAATCCTCCAAATAAATAAATGACAGATGTGAGAGATAGTCTTTCATTTCATATTTTTATTGGACAGAATTGCAGCATTTAGACTGTGTGTCATTTCAGATAGGAACCAGCAGTCACTTGTTTTGTATTTTTAAATTGGTTTGACTTGTTCAATTCTAATGCACACATTAATGAATGCCTCCTTGTAGCCTAGTTCTCCGGTGATTTGTCGAGATACATGTTTGGCGTAGAATAAGAACTATTGGCCTTCTAAATATATAATGCAGCATAATATGGGTGTTACCCTGGTTATTACAACCCATTTTCAAACAGTGTATGTTTTGCTTGAGGAGGGAGGCGGTGTTGGGTGGTAAAAGTTAAGAGGGTGGGAGTGGAGCCTTTCCCGCCATTTATAGTAATTTGTCATTTCTATAAGCCTCTCTTTGGTAGTTGTAATATAGACTCACATACACAAAGCTGTGTTGTGTGTTATTGTGAGTGTGAAGGTGTAGTTTGTGCATCTGGATGTTTACAGAACTAAAGACACATGGCCGGGGTTGTATTGTGGTTGTGCTTGTGTGCCTGCGGTACCTAAAATTACAGGCTTGGCACAGCACAGGAAAGCATGGCAGCCTGTAATCCTGAGATGACACCATGTTTTTCCATATAGTAATGGCTGTTAACATGAGTTAAAGTACACACTAAGCAATGTAATATGTTTGTTCTTTATAAAGAGGGGGGGTTCTCTTCTTAATGAGCTAAAGCCACAACTAATTATGGAAGTAATTAGAGGAGTACACAAAATTGGTGCGGGTTTTCTTATAGAATGCATAGAAAAGTGGGACATGCTGTTATAGTGCTGTGTTTTGTGGATAATGGAGGTTTAGCTACAAGAACTCGATTTTGAGTCAGACCTCATAATGAACTACACCCTTTGTATTCTAAATGTGTGGGGTTTTCCCAAGACCAGGTGCATGCCGTCTGGCATCTGCATGGGAAGCTGAGTGGAATTTGATGGTGGTTTGTGGGAGGCAGCTGTGTGCCCTCTCCCCTTTCCTCTGTGGAGTTGTGTCATCAATGTAGACAGTACAAGGTAGTGGTGTGTGAGATTTGGTCACTGTGCAAACTGAAAGTAGACTTACCTTAATATCTTCATGAAAAAGAGATGTTTTTTCTCAAATGTTCAATAATTTCAAAGATTTGAATCAGACTCTCTCACTTACACACTATGATTATATACTTATCCACAATGGGTGTGTTTCACTTGTACTTCATTAGAAATAGGTCTTTGTATATTATTTTAGTGCTTCTTGCTCTTTTTGCATAACCATTAACTTGTGTGTATGTTTTAACTCATTCAGTAACGCCTGTTTTCACAAATGCTCCAAGGGATCTGACGGTGGAGTCTGGCCAGGACGTCCAGATCCCCTGCAGCGCTCAAGGCCAGCCACAACCTGTGCTCACATGGAATAAGGTTGGACCCTATTTAAATGGCCTATTGATAGTATTGATTAGTATTGTATATATAGTATAGTACGTGAAGAGTCCCTCAGTCGTCCAGGTAGAATCCATGATAAAAGGAGAAATTCAATTTGTCAACTGGACAACGTTTTCGACCAAACAAACTTTGTCCAGTTGACAAATTGAATTTCTCCTTTCATCATATAGTATAGTATTTTATGTACAATCATCTTTAATGTAACTTTTCTAAATTACAAGTCTGTTTGACCATTCGGTAGCTCTGATAGATGTGACTCTGTTGTTTTGCAGGATGGTGTACAAGTGACAGAAAGTGGAAAGTTTCACATCAGCTCAGATGGTTTTCTTGAGGTCAAAGATGTGGGCACAGCTGATGCAGGACGCTACGAATGCATAGCTCGCAACTCCATTGGCTACCAGGTGGCCAGCATGGTGCTCACCGTTACTGGTAAGTTTGGCTCACTCTAGCAACACTGTCGGTTACATCTTAGAAATACTTGGAAGAATGCAATTTTTCCATATTTTTCCTCGCATTCTCTTTCTAGTAAAATACAGTTGTGGATGAGCTTGTAGTCATTTCTCATTATATAATTTGGGGATTTAAACCTCATTTCATAAGTTTCTATCTTGTTATTTTATGTAGAAGGGTACCCAATAAAATGGCCATTGAGTTGATTGTAATATTTTTCTTCCTTGGAATACAATTTTTCACACCCCTAACCCACTGCAATAATTTGCTAATATGTGAACAAGACTGTATTATTTTCACATCCCGCAAGATCTCACACTGTGATTTTACTTGGACGTTGCCTAATTTCCATAGAATTCCTTTTAGTGTTTCTCTCAAAATGTCGGTGATCATGCTGAGAATTCTTGGGTGAGATAACAGTGCTCTGCTGCTATAAACTATAAACCACATTAACGGATCAGTTGTTGTTGGAGACTTCTCTGTCTCTCGTCACAGAATCACTATTTTCTATGGCTTTATTACATGTCAAACTGCCAGAAATGTTTTACTCAAACTAGAGGAAGGAACTCAAAATGTTACATTAGTCATTTTATTAAGTTAAGTTTTAAGTAATTGAAATGTAGCATACATAAATATTAGATTAAATTTTACTAGTTAAAACTTTGTCTCCTTTCAGTTCCCCCTGTAAGCAGAGAAGGAGACACGTTTGTAAGTACTTCAATACAGCAGGCCATAAGGAATGTGGATAGTGCCATTGAGTCTACAAGAAGACGTCTTTTTGATGGGTAAGAAGCTTTTCTGTGTTTGATTCAACCAAACAAAATAAAAAAATAAACTTTAGATTGCAACGATACATTCTCATATGATGTGAATTAGAACATATTAGAAATAGTTTGCCTCAAATCCGTCCTGGGGCTGGACCTGCATATTCTCAGCCTGAGTCAGAGTTTTCAGAAATCAAGTATGGCCATTCACAAGTCCCTCCATGCACGGTCAAACTGCTTTTGCAATATTACATACCGTTATAATATTTTTATTTGTCACCCTAGTATAAAAATAAATAAATTAAATTATGATGTTATTTATAAGAGTGAAAGGTTTTTATTAGTAATGTAATTATCCTCATTCCAATTGTCATCTCTTCAGTCAGCCTCGCACTCCAGGAGAGATCCTTGCTCTGTTCCGGTATCCTCGTGACCCATACACTGTGGAGCAGGCCCGAGCCGGAGAAATATTTGAGCAAACACTTCTGTTGATCCAAAACCATGTCAACCAGGGTCTTATGGTGGACACCAACGGCACGGGTAAGGCAATGTACAAAACAAATGTCTTTATTTATTCTCGATAATGGGAGGGAAAAAAACAAGAAATAATCCAATAATCATATGCAGTCATGCATGTTTGCTGGTGGGTGGGCTTGGTAATATTTCCATCTGTAACATAAACAGTGCATTGTTGAGTTATTACACACATCAATCCCGTCGACATTTCTGTTTAACAGCAAAGTGAATGAAAGCAAGTTAGAACAGGTTGTGCCATGGAGAAGATTTTTCCAGGTTAGATTCAGGACTAACATTGGGATTTGAAACACAGACTATGCAAATACTGTTTTGCTATTTATTCAACATGTTGATTTTGTTTTTGTTTCATTCTACAGCCTTTCGCTATAATGACTTGGTGTCCCCTCGGTTCCTGGATGTGATCGCTAACCTCTCTGGCTGCACAGCCCACCGCCGTCTGAACAACTGCTCTGACATTTGTTTTCATCAGAAGTATCGCAGCCATGATGGGACCTGCAATAACCTTCAGCACCCCATGTGGGGCGCCTCTCTCACTGCTTTTGAGCGTCTCCTTAAACCGGTCTATGACAATGGCTTTAACTTACCAAGAGGAGCTATGGAACGGCCACACAATGGATACAGGTTACCTCTGCCCAGACTGGTGTCTACCACTATGATCGGCACAGAGACCATCACCCCCGATGACCGCTACACCCACATGCTCATGCAGTGGGGGCAGTTCCTCGACCATGACTTGGACGCCACAGTTGCATCTCTGAGCCAGTCCCGCTTTTCAGATGGACAGCTGTGCGCACAGGTCTGCACAAATGACCCTCCATGTTTCCCTATCCAGTTCCCTCCCAATGACCCGCGGCAGATCCGCAGTGGTGCCCGCTGCATGTTCTTTGTGCGCTCCAGCCCAGTGTGTGGCAGTGGCATGACCTCCCTCCTCATGAACAGTGTGTACCCCCGAGAGCAGACCAATCAGCTCACGTCTTACATCGACGCCTCCAATGTCTACGGCAGCTCTCGCCATGAGTCTGAGGAGGTCCGCGATTTGGCCAGCCACAGGGGGCTGCTGCGCCAAGGGATTATTCAAAGAACAGGGAAACCGCTGCTGCCTTTTGCCACTGGACCTCCCACTGAGTGTATGAGGGATGAAAATGAAAGCCCAATCCCGTGTTTCTTGGCTGGGGACCATCGGGCCAATGAACAGCTGGGCCTGACTGCCATGCACACAGTGTGGTTTAGGGAGCACAACCGAATCGCCACAGAGCTGCTAAGACTCAACCCGCACTGGGATGGGGACACCATTTACCATGAGGCCAGGAAGATAGTGGGGGCCCAGATGCAGCATATCACATACAACCACTGGCTGCCAAAGGTAATTCTGCTGTTTATGAAATATCCATGAAATATGTACTGTATTGCATAAATATATTTATATCTGATATACACTTGAAGACATATTTTTTGTTTAATTCAATTTATTCATTTTCATTTTAAACCACATTATTGGGCTTAAACTACAGTATTTACAGACTTTCTGTTCAAAACTGCAAAAGAACTGAGATCTCTTCACAGTGGCATTTTTTTGTAATACTCACAAGTAAGTACTGGGATGTGGGTGGGGATAGAGGGTAAGTGAAAAACTGAATTTTCTGAGCATTTAAGCATTGAATACCGGACAACATAACACTACTCAAACATGCAGGTTTAAAAGCTCATTGCTGATTTAACATGTCCAGGTTCATAAAAATAATTATTAATATTAATTATTTCAGATTTTCGGAGAGGCTGGTATGAGGATGATGGGACAGTACACTGGTTATAACCCAAATATTAACGCTGGCATCTTCAGCGCTTTTGCTACTGCTGCTTTTCGCTTTGGGCACACCCTCATCAACCCGATCCTGTACAGGCTAGATGAGGACTTCCAGCCCATTCCCCAGGGCCACCTCTCTCTGCACCGGGCCTTCTTTTCACCCTTCCGTATTGTGAACGAGGGGGGCATTGACCCACTCCTGCGTGGCCTCTTTGGAGTTGCTGGTAAAATGAGGGTCACCACACAATTACTGAACACAGAGCTGACTGAGAAGCTGTTCTCCATGGCTCATGCGGTGGCCTTGGACCTCGCTGCTATGAACATCCAGAGAGGGCGAGACCACGGCATACCTCCTTACAATGACTACAGGACATTCTGCAACCTGACATCAGCACAGACGTTTGAAGATCTGAGAAATGAGATCAAGAATCCTACTGTGAGAGAAAAGCTGCAGAGGTAACACTCACACAGATTTTTCATATATAATAGATAGTACAAAAGCTAAAATGTGTCTGCACGTGTTACAGATTGTATGGCACACCTCTTAACATTGACTTGTTCCCGGCGCTGATGGCGGAGGACCTAGTTCCAGGTAGCAGACTGGGGTTGACCCTCATGTGTCTGCTGGTGACACAGTTCAAGCGAGTGCGAGATGGTGACAGGTAAAACATTGGTAAAGCACATCTAACTATTAATAATAGTTACTTTTGTCGCCAACTCAGAGTGACTGCTTTATTTTTGTCTAATGTTAAAATTTAACATTTTTGAATGTACAAATAAACCATGCCTAACAAAAACAAACCATTTGCCTTGATATCCTTATGTGTAGGTTCTGGTATGAAAACCCTGGTGTGTTCACCCCTGCACAGCTGACTCAGCTGAAGCAGGCCTCTCTGGCTCGAGTGCTGTGTGACAATGGAGACAACATCACTCGAGTCCAACAGGATGTCTTCAGTGTGGCTGAGCTCCCTCACGGTTTCAGCAGCTGTGAGGACATTCCTCATATTGACCTGCGAATGTGGCAAGACTGCTGTGAAGGTCAGACTTTGTACACAATTAATGTATATATTATTACATTAGTCATTAGCTATCACATTTGTATTGGTTTGGTCACAGAGTTGCTAACTCTCTGTGCTTTTGTGTTCCTAAAGTTGCTTGGTATTAAATAGTTGTGTATTTAATTATAAATAGTGAAGGCAAGTTACAGCAACACCATGTTATTACCATCAAGGACATGCTGCATTCTTGTGGACTGTGTAGTAAAACAGGACTCTGCTTCACTATGAGACTCTTATGATAATGAGTCTCTTTACAAGCACAGCTCGTCCTAATTGTAGAGACTAGAGATGGCATTTGTGACTAAGCTCTGGAAGTTTCACCTGAGGCTGTTGCTGACAGGGCATACTCTGGGCATTTAAGAGCTTCAAGACTCAGCTGCATCCAGTTTCTGCCACCACTAAAAAACAAACATGTTAAAGGTCCCATGGCATGAAATTTTCACTTTCTGAGGTTTTTGAACGTTAATGTGAGCTCCCCTACCCTGTTTAGCCCCCCCCCCCATGGTTAAAAGTTGCGAAATGTCTAAACTGAGCATTTGCGATCCTTTTCTGCGTTAGAAAAAATCGGAGCTCAAACGGGTGAGTTTGAACAAGGCACCTTATTGACGTCAGATCGAAAAAAGAAATGCAAATGCAGTTCCAGCCCCGTCTGTCTGTACTCAGCGTCTCTGTAAATCACGCCCAGAGAGTTTGGACTGCGAATGCGCTAGGCAATGCGAAATGCGTTTTTTTATTTGCCTGGAGGCACGTCCGAGTGTTTCTAGGCTCGGAAGTCCTTTATCTGAGCCTCTGGACCTTTGAACAGCAGTGGTTTAATTTTATTTTCTGTGGAAATGTGTTTATTTTTCAATGGAATGTTTCTAATCTCTTCTCCACGCAAAAACGCGGAAATGGATCAGAGAGCGCTCAGCTGAGAGCTGAGAGCGGAGAGTTTGGCCACGCCCCCACCCTCTACTATAGGCCATCTCTTTTCTCCTCATTTGCATTCAAGCAACAACGCCCATTATGGACTGTTCAGAGAGAGAAAAATTACTCTTTCTCATCTTATCTCTGTTTCTCATGCACTGAGTGTTGATTTTGAAGAAGGATTCATTTACAGTATTAGGGAACCATTAAGGAGCCATATAAAAGCATCAAGAAGTACCATGTCATGGGATCTTTAATAGCTTGTAAGAAAATATAGGTGTTTTGTTTCATAACTTAGCACAACAGCTTCATAAATGCAAAACAAAAGATAATTTAAATGCACATGCAAGCCAGTGCATCTACCACATCATGTTCCTTCTTTCATATGAAGCTCTTTGGTCCCTGTAGCTCATGTTTAGCGTGTCCCAAATGAGAAGTCAAGAATGAGCAGGTCTGTGTTGTGTCTATTACTTACTTTGATGTGGGCATGGACATGCTACACTGCCTGGTATTACAACAAATGTCAACTTTACTGATCTGTGATGAGTTGTGTGATGCTTAATTTCTCTCTTATTAATATGTAATGTACATACCAAATGTCACTTTCAGACTGCAGGACCAAAGGCCAGTTTAATGCCCTGTCGTACCACTTCAGGGGACGCAGATCAGCAGAGCACAGCTACAATGAGGACAAACCTGCTGACAGGTAACGCATGGCCTTATCACATTGGCACGCATTGTACATTCTGTTTTATTGTTGTATGTGTAATGTGTTTAATGTTTCTCTCCAGCCCAGTGGGGTCATCTCTAGAGAGTGCTGAAAATGTTACTGCAAAAGCACAAAAAACAACTGAACCTACTGTTACTGACTTTCAAGACTTTGTCTCCGAAATGCAGAAGACTATTACAAGTTTACGAAAGCAGGTTTGGATTGAGCCTTGTTTCTTTAATTCTTGTACACATCTCTAGTGAGCTGTAAAAAGAACATTGATTGAATCTTTGCAGATAAAGCGACTTGAAGCCCGCCTGAGGAGGACAGACTGCACTGATAGTGAGGGGCGAGAGCGTGCCGATGGAGTACAGTGGAAACAGGACCCCTGCACCACCTGTGAATGCACAGTATGTCCAGCACATGCCCCCATCCCTTGCATGTGTCAGATACCCAAATCGCTTCGAACAATATTATGTACACAACCTGATTGGCCTTGTACTTAAAATGTGTTGTTCACTATCACTTGTAAACAGACTACAGTTAAATGCGTAGTTAAATGCTCCGCTTAGGGTTTGTGCTGTTATATTTCACCCATGGCAGCACCATGCCCCTGGTACTAGGACAGACACTGTCTGTATCTAGCACACTTGACCACAAACTGGTTGCCACAAAATTATCTGGTGTTCCATTCAGGTTGCTTCTGCTCCTGTGTGCTTTTCTTAGATATATGATGAACAAAAGAGGACTATCAAATGTGTTGTGATCTAACTATACTGTGTTATTGTATGTCCTGCAGGATGCTCAGGTGACCTGCACTGTACAATCCTGCCCACCAGCTCAATGCAAACATCCTGTGAAGCTGAAAGGGACCTGCTGCCCTGTATGCCTTCAACAGGAAGACAACAGGCACAACTGAAATGGGGACACCTTCGTCCAGTTTAGGGACCGACAGTCGATCACAGACGTCCAGTGAGATACAGACTTCTAAGGTGTGCCCTAATGCCACAGCCTTGACTGACCCAATAGCCTCACTTGTTTTCATTATGCATTACTCTCTTTGGTTCGAGAGGGTCTGTTGTGGCCCCCTCCAGGGCCAGCAGCCTGGAGCCTGGTTTGGATCTGCTGGCAACAAGCCAACCATGGCTAAAAGGATTTATCTCTGAACTGATGGCTGGATGGATGACTGGGCAAATTCTAAACCCCAGAGACAAACCTCTTCTCTTCGAGTCCCCTGAGGCTTTTGAAGTGAAACAAACAGCCACTGTGTTTGCTCAACATTCCCCAAAACGCAGAGGCCAGTGGCCATTCACAGGAAAGGGAAAAAGTTGACGAGGCCACCATTTTGTTGACTCACAAAATCTTCTCAGGTCAGAGATGCAGGAAACTGGTGCTATTTTACCATTTTCTAATCATTTTATCCATAATGCATACCTTAAGTATTTTTGTGTACAAGCCACACTATATTTACATGCCGCATATGCCTTTTTGCAAGAGAAAAGGACTATTAATTTTATATTTTAAGGACATTTTCTGAAAGAGTAACTTTTTTTTTATCAAAGGTGCTTTAAAACATGTGATTTGCCACGTGTTGCCTCCCATTTTGTACAAAATATTTGTGTATGAAGTAATGTGAAGCCCTACAAAAATGCAAAAAGTCTACTGATGCTTGTTCTATACTTTATAGACCACATGTCAGTTAAGTTATGTATGATGGTCTGTCCTGGTTTGACAGAGGCGCCCCCTGTCTGAAGGACACCAGTTCTTGCACTGTCATCCTCATTGTAGATTATTTTTTATTAAAATGGTGTAGGAAAAGTGATGTAACCACTTAAAGCCAAACGTTTAGTTCAAAAAGCACATGTGCCGTGTATCTATAAAACAACATGAATGTTGCAATGGGGTCAGGGTTAGCCTTTGCTGTTCCTAACTTTACCACAGCAGTATTTTCTGGCTGCATTAGGAACATTTTATTTTCTTATTGACTCGTCCCTTCTGCAGTATCAGTTTAGCAGGACTACTTCATGCTTTCCCTTGCTTAGCCTTCTTGCAGCGTATTGCTTTTAAGTAAATTCACATGTGTGTTTATTCACTTTCCTCTTGCAGGGCCATCTGCAGTTTCGATATAGTTTAGGAATGCTCAGCCCACAACATTATTTCTTTGCATGTTATAGTTTTTAAACCCAGGTGACGTCATGTATCCAGGCATGTGTGGAGTGCAGCCTTCTGACCCTCATTCCGCTGTAATGGAAGCCATACGAAAGGGGAAGCGAGGGTGATGTTGGGGGAGGAACAATGATTGGGATTGTCAAATTAAAACAAGGCTAGACACGCTTTGAGTGGAGCACTACCTCCTGTCAATCACTTCTATTAATGTACATTTTATGAAGCCTCATGCACTGGTTTACCTCACGTAACACAAGACACACTTTTTACCTTCATATTGTTGTGAAATGGCTGCATCGGTTCTGTTCCATTGTTTTCATTATGTGGTAATGTCCTGTGCAAGCTCACATACCCAAAACAATTCCCTGGTAAATTTTCCACTCTTAACTCTCAACTGACTACATAACTAGCAATTTTATATATGTTCCTAATTTACCAGCCAAACATCTTCCTTCGCATGTCCCATTATGACAGTATTTTGCTTAGGGCTGTGTGAGAACTTCATTTCTAGGTTCAATCCATTTGAGCAAGTTTTCCATGCTCTAGTTACAAAAGCACTGTGAGATGTCTTTGTCACTTGCTGTCAAAACCTATTTTTGTTGAATTAGCTTTTTTATTTTTCTTACCCACCCCTCCTCTGGATTATCTCCATAGTATGTGTTAATGGAATGCACTGCCTTGCAAGACTGAACATGTTTTACTCACACTGTCCCAGAACAAGTGGTCAACGAGGATATGGAATTACCTATCTTTTGTATTGTTTGTTTGCCAAAGAATGGATTGCACTGTAATGCCTCTCAACAGTAATAAAAAATAAATAAGCCATGGTTCACTATAAAGTCCTCTACTGCTGTCCCAGTTTAGTCAAAAGGTTAGGATAACACAAGGTCACCCCAACCTGACTGCTAGCAGATGTTCTCTGTCCATTAGTTGTCATTACCTTATCAGAGCTAATCAGCACAGTTAGATTTGTTATGTGGTTGTCCAGCACTAATCTCGGCATGGTTCCTATAGAGCCCTGGGAACTGTGCTCTCCATAGTGAGTAGCTTAATTTTGTAAATAACAAAAGTTAGCACAAATGACCCATAGAGCAATACATCATTTCTTAGTGGATTTATCTTTGTCTGCAACCTTAGACCTGTTCTCTCTCTTAGCCCTGGTATATCTCCCCCTGTAGACTGGTTTGGCAGCTGAGCTACAAAAGGGACGGAGGCTCGGGAAAGAAAACTGGAGCAGGAAATGAGGTTTCCAGTGGTTTGGTTGCACAGATAAAAGTGCGCCCTTCTCTGGGCCAGCCAGGAAAAGACATTATCACACTGACAAGTGACTAGCAGTAAGGGTATATGACATGGACACAAATAACACTTCCCTTTGGCTCAAGAGTAATGTACACAGATATTTCCCATATTTGTTTACTTGCGAAGTTTCTCAGCAGTAGCTCAAGGTCACTGTAGTTTGTATGTTTGATGGAAAATCATTGGTAAACTTTTGGAGGGAGTACATAGAAGCACATACACCAGAATAACATTGAATGTTCAAAAGCAGGATTCGAAAAGTGACTTCTGAATTAAAATCTAGACAAGTAGTAGTGTTTTCATTTAGTATAGAGCAGCATAACTTGGCAGTTCCAAACCTCTGCCTCTTCACACTCATCACACATTGAAATTTCATTGAGGTAATTGGCTCAATGTGTTGTACCCTATTGGCCAGGGTGAGGAATTCTTTCCCTTCACTGATGGAACATCCCTCTCAATTCAGAAGTGGACTGAATGTGAGAATAGGGTTCTTTTGGCACATAAGTATTTAGCGTCCCAAGACTCCAAGGACCACAGAGATGTGTCATTCCCACTGGGAGATTCATGAGTTTAGTTCCCACTAATATGAGTGGAATTACAGACACTTTATTCCCCAAGCTATACTTCACATTCAGTCATGGTGCATAAAGCAGCCCAGGAGATTAGTAATACATGTGTGGAACCACAGTGGTAAACCCCATTGTATAATGTGGTTCCTTAATTGTTAACTTCACATAAACAGACCACTCCAAGGTTTGGCTGTATCCTCTAGGCTTAGGTCACATAATTTTATTACATTTAATTATTTACATTGGACTTGTGCCTTGTAAATTTGTCACTAATCCCAAACAGTTGTTTCTAAAGCAAAGTTGAAGTAATACCCTAATCATTTTAATCAGTGTGCGCTTGATATGTTTCTATGTAGTTTGTGCTCACTGCTGCTGTGTTGTCACTTACTATAAGAAGCTCTCATACATGCATGGCCTTCAGCTGTTAATGGATGACATCCCTGCTGATCTGCTCCACAGCTGTGCTCCCTGTGCGCCATGGTGCAGTTCTCAGCTTTTGTTGTTTCAAACTCACAGTGCTTCGGCTAGACTAATTAGATTTGCTGCTTTAACTATCAAATCCAAGTTGCATTTGACCTCTTTCATACTTAAGGGTATTTCTCTTCCATTTGGGAATATTTTTCCCATAGTTATTTTTTTTTTGCCAAGACAAAATAAGTTACACATACACATAAGCTGACTATGCTGATAATTAGCCTATGATAGCGTGACTGACCCAGGGCCTGACTGTTCCTCCTCTTCCAGTCAGGGGCACAGTCCTCAACAGCTGACACAGGTTAAAAAAAAATGCAGTTTAGCTTTAACATTGCAAGTTTCACAAACACATTACAAACTGTTTCCATGCTGCAAATCAGAGTTTAAGACCCAACTATGAGCCTTAGGTATTACATTTGGCCCATAGCTTATCTGATGTAACATCAAAGGAATACATGGCTACAAAAAAACAACAACTTTACGCCCTCTTGTTTGGATCAAAGAGAAATTAACCAGGATAGTCTTTCTCCTTTTTGTCACAAATTGGTTACATGTGGCTGTGTGTGACCATCTGTTAACCTTTGTTGTGTCCTCAGTAGACTTACTAGATTGGGCCAGTAAATAACTGAATACAGTGCATGCAGTGACAGCCAGACAGACCCATGTTGTTCCATCAGTGTCTCATATCAATTCTTCATGTTGGTAAATGATCGAGCTATCAAAATAAACAAATCTGTTAATAATAAAAGGAGAAATTCAATTTGTCAACTGGACAAAGTTTGTTTGGTTGAAAACGTTTCGCCGCTCATCCGAGAGGCTTCGTCAGCTCTGGTTCTAGTGCTGGTTAGACCCTGTTTATATCTAGCTGCAGGGAGGAGCTCCCTACACTGAAATAGCTCTGAAACTATCTCCACTAATCTATCTCTTTTGTATTACGAATTCCTCTGGCGTCTAGTATTAGCATATCCATTCAGCTCTAGGAGGAGCTCACTACACTGAAATAGCTCTGAAACTATCTCAACTAATCTGTCTCTTTGTTTTTCAAATTTCTCTGGCGTCTAGTTTAGCCTCCCTATTCAAGCCTAACGACCCTCTCCACCCCTCTGCCCTGGATTGTCTGCCCTAATGTTTCTTTGTCTGTTTTTGACTTGGTTTGAGAATCAAATTATAAATGGGAGACAAGTTATGTCTAACTCCCCCATTTCTGTTTAACGATGGATTCTCTTTTTTGACAAAAATTGCCTCTTTAACCCCCCTCTCAAACCAGTTTTGTTCCCTGGCTAAGATCTGAACCTCACTGTCCTCAAATGAATGGCCTGTGGCTTCTAGGTGAAGATGTACGGCAGATGACGGTCCACTCTGGCACGCCCGCCTGTGTTGGTACATCCTCTTGTGAAGTGGCTGTTTTGTTTCCCCAATGTAGCGCTCACTGCAGTCTTCACTACACTGAATGGAGTAGACCACATTGCTTTGTTTGTGGCTCGGTGTTTTGTCCTTTGGGTGGACGAGTTTTTGTCTTAAAGTGTTTGTGGACATGTTGTTCTTCTTTCTCCTTACCCTCCGTGCTTGTTGGAAGGGTAAGGAGAAAGAAGAACAACATGTGCAGGAAGCCCTCTCTGTTTGTGGATATCCTAAATGGGCTGTCAACAAAACCAAGAGAGACAAGGGCAAGAAACAAGACAACAGAGAATCCGAACCCAGGAGGAAAGGGGTAGCGATTCCGTACCTGGCCGGCGTTTCGGACAAAAACTACAGAGGATTTTCAGACAATATGAAATTCCAGTTTATTTCAAACCCACAAACACTTTAAGACAAAAACTCGTCCACCCAAAGGACAAAACACCGAGCCACAAACAAAGCAATGTGGTCTACTCCATTCAGTGTAGTGAAGACTGCAGTGAGCGCTACATTGGGGAAACCAAGCAGCCACTTCACAAGAGGATGTACCAACACAGGCGGGCGTGCCAGAGTGGACCGTCATCTGCCGTGCATCTTCACCTAGAAGCCACAGGCCATTCTTTTGAGGACAGTGAGGTTCAGATCTTAGCCAGGGAACAAAACTGGTTTGAGAGGGGAGTTAAAGAGGCAATTTTTGTCAAAAAAGAGAATCTGTCGTTAAACAGAAATGGGGGAGTTAGACATAACTTGTCTCTCATTTATAATTTGATTCTCAAACCAAGTCAAAAACAGACAAAGAAACATTAGGGCAGACGAGCCAGGGCAGAGGGGTGGAGAGGGTCGTTAGGCTTGAATAGGGAGGCTAAACTAGACGCCAGAGAAATTTGAAAAACAAAGAGACAGATTAGTTGAGATAGTTTCAGAGCTATTTCAGTGTAGTGAGCGCCTCCTAGAGCTGAATGGATATGCTAATACTAGACACCAGAGGAATTCGTAATACAAAAGAGATAGATTAGTGGAGATAGTTTCAGAGCTATTTCAGTGTAAGGAGCTCCTCCCTGCAGCTAGATATAAACAGGGTCTAACCAGCACTCGAACCAGAGCTGACGAAGCCTCTCGGATGAGCGGCGAAACGTTTTCGACCAAACAAACTTTGTCCAGTTGACAAATTGAATTTCTCCTTTTATCATGGATTCTACCTGGACGACTGAGGGACTCTTCACGCAAATCTGTTAATACTAAATAAAGAAGACAAGGTTTTCAAATGAACATAGATGTCTAATGTTCATGGTGTATTTATAGGAGGATGGAGGTGGCACCTGACGCAGCCCTAACATGTTCACAACACAAAGAGTCGAAGGAGAAAGGAATGATCCTGAGGCCAAATTCAACTTAAATCATCACAGAAATGCTTTTTTGGACAATGTGTCACCTCTGTCAACTTAAAAGTCTCGTGCATCATCCTCATAAACTGCAGAGAAAGTGACAGGCGTCTTAAGTCAAAGACTTAAATCCCACTAGCCTAAGGGACACTTTTAAACAGGAAGTCTAACAGCTTTACCTGACCTCTTCAAGACAACAGGACATAGGCCAAGTATGTAACCTTTCTGGCGGTCTCAGTACTATATGGAGATTAAAGCTGGCCCATGGAAATGTTGCATGGTCAAAATGAAGTTACTGTACTGCAGTAAAGCAGGGCTCTCAAGTTTTGAGCGGGGTCGTGCGTGAGACTGTAATTTCCGAGGACCGGGGGGGTGCGAGTGAACAATTTTTCCCGAGGGGGGGGCTTGAATTGCGTGAGAAATGCCGTGTGAGCGTGTGAACGTCGAATTTCGTGTTGAGAGCCCTGTTTGTCTAAAGAGAAACTTAAACTACAAAGCAACTAATGAGAGTTATATAAATGAAGTTATTACCTGATGGTTCTCAGTTTGTTTTATCATCACCGCACTTTGTCAGTGCGCGCTGAGAGGGGCAGGGAGGAGGGACCGGGGCGGGGGGGAGCGGGACATTTTTAACAGATTCACGTAAGAGTCTGGTTAATGCACCGGGCCCGCGGCGAACCGCGTCTTACCATGGGCAGTTCAGCTCTGGGCCGCGCGTATTCCGCGCGTAAGCCGTCGGGGGGGGACACGTTACGCACGTCCTGAGCCTCAGTCCCGGTGCCACGTCTCCTCTGAGACGCACCGACTCCAGTCCCGGTGTCTCCGTCTGTGCGTAACGTGTCCCCCCCGACGGCTTACGCGCGGCATACACGCGGCCCAGAGCCGAACTGCCCATGGTGAGACGCGGTGAGACGCAGGCCCGGTGCATTAACCAGACTCTTACGTGAATCCGTTAAAAATGTCCCGCTTCCCCCCGCCCCCGGACCGTGCGCCCGGAGCAGGGGGAGTTTTTTTTTCGCTGAAAACGCATGGAGCCTGCATAAACTAAGCCACACAGACCGATTTTCTGGGCACAAAAATAAAAAATAAAAAAATCTGCGTGAGAAATGCCATGTGTGGCGTGTGAACACGTCGAATTGCGTGTGTCACACTCTCGATGCGTGAGACTTGAGTGCTTAAAGTGCATTTTGTGTTATTCACCAGACAGAGAAACAACAGTTCAAGGCCTAGTAGCACAAATATGAATAGTTGTAATTGAGGAGGCCTATTTGGTTGAGAGCCTATAATAACGAATACCACATTAGGCTTACTGATGACAATACCAGATTTGTAATTAATAAGGACTTTTTCATATCAATATTTCAGAAGTGTAGCATGATAGTCCAGTCACGTTTTGAGTTAAGGTGTAATAGCATAAGTTGTCCTGAAGGTGACTCCATTTACTTATGTTTGTGGCCTCAAACAGCTCAGAGCAGAGGGTAACGCCAACTTTCTTTGGTAATACAGACCGACAGTGTATATTGTGTTATGTTATGTTATGTTATTTATTAATTTATTTATCCGATACAGCCATCTTATAGTTGCATAGGCCTATGTCTGAAAATAGTCTGTGAGTCTATGTTTTATTAGCCTACTTGATGCCATACTTTGCTTACCCATCAAAAAAAAAAACTTGGCCTAAATGTGCACTGCTTGGCGTAATTTACCTAATGCTTGCGTAAACTAAACAGTGCAAAGTTTCCAAGTAGAGGGTTGTGGTGGCATTAGTCACAAAGCCTTCACAACCTTGACAGGAAGCTCTAGAGACATTTGTAACACAAAGTAGGTTCCTATCACCAGCCACACGCAAAAAAAAAAAAAAGTTTTTCAAATGAATGGATATAGCCCTAATTAATATGCTGGATATGTACAGACAACATCATTGGATAGTATTGTTTTTACAGTGATCAAAACGACCACACCTTACATCTCTTATCTGGTGCTTTTAGGCCTTATCTCCCAGTGTAAAAACGGTAGTATTGTTGTGATACATTTGCCAACACACCTTTTGTCACAAGTGCATAGAACAAAATCTTTTGATATGCGTAGTTTATTGTTTCATATTAAAAAAAAAAAAATCCACATTCATGCATTAATCATCATGGTATTATTCATGAAAAATGAAACAATGTCTAAATAATACATTTTCAAATAAAAAAGAGAAAAATCTGTAATTAAAGAATAATAATAACAACTAAATACACAACATAATACAAACATTTTGTCATTCCTATTTACTATTTACATATATTTCGTGTCTCTTGCCCAACAGACTGATCAAACAGATAATTTTCCTTATACTGTTTTGTTTTGGGGGTTTTATTTTACCACATCATCTCTGTTTCAAAATGTGATATCTGCTAATTGTACACGTTTCACCTGTTTTCATTGCAAATAACTTGATTTTAGCTGTATTATATACCCTGGTAGGGTCACCCAAGGCAAACAGGTCCTGGGGGACGGGTCAGACTAAGAGCGGTTCAGAAGCCCTTATGATGAGTTCCAAAACAAGGCCAGATATGTCGCCCGGACTGGCGTCACCGGGGCCCCACCCTGGAGCCAGACCTGGGGTGGGTGCGCGCCAGCGAGCGTCTGGTGGCCGGGCCTTTCCCCACGGGGCCCGGCCGGGCGAAGCCCGAAGAAGTGACGTGGGGCCGTCCTCCTGTGGACCCACCACCCGCAGGAGGATCCATAAGGGCCGGGTGCAGAGAGATCTGGGCGGCAGTCGAAGGCGGGGGCCTCGGCGGCCGGATCTCCGGACATGGAGACTAGCTCTGGGGACATGGAATGTCACCTCGCTGGGGGGGAAGGAGCCTGAGCTTGTGCGGGAGGTTGAGCGTTACCGACTAGATATAGTCGGCCTCACCTCCACGCACAGCTTGGGCTCTGGAACCCAACTCCTTGAGGGGGGCTGGACCCTCCATTTCTCTGGCGTTACCCGCGGGGAACGGCGGCGGGCTGGTGTGGGCCTGCTCATTGCCCCACAGCTCAGCCGCCGAGTGTTGGAGTTCACCCCGGTGAACGAGAGGGTTGCGTCCATGCGCCTTCGGGTCGGGGACAGGTCTCTCACTGTTGTGTCGGCCTATGGGCCGAACAGCAGTGCAGAGTACCCGGCCTTCTTGGAGTCTCTGGGAGGGGTACTGGACAGTGCACCCCCCGGGGACTCCGTTGTTCTCCTGGGGGACTTCAACGCCCACGTGGGCAACGACAGTGACACCTGGAGAGGGGTGATTGGGAGGAACGGCCTCCCTGATCTGAACCCGAGCGGTGTTCTGTTATTGGACTTCTGTGCTAGCCACAGTTTGTCCATAACGAACACCATGTTCGAGCACAAGGGTGTCCATCAGTGCACGTGGCACCAGGACACCCTAGGACGGAGGTCGATGATTGACTTTGTTGTCGTGTCATCTGACTTCCGGTCGTGTGTCCTGGACACGCGGGTGAAGAGAGGGGCAGAGCTGTCAACCGATCACCACCTGGGTGTGAGTTGGGTCCACTGGCGGGGGAGGAAGCCGGAAAGACCTGGCAGGCCCAAGCGTATCGTGAAGGTCTGTTGGGAACGTCTGGCTGAGCCCTCTGTCAGGGGCACCTTCAACTCACACCTCCGGGAGAGCTTCTCCCGGATTCCGGGGGAGGCTGGGGATATGGAGTCCGAATGGGCTCTTTTCTCGGCCTCTATTGTCGATGCGGCCGCCCGTAGCTGTGGTCGTAAGGTCTGTGGTGCCTGTCGCGGCGGCAATCCCCGAACCCGGTGGTGGACACCGGAAGTAAGGGATGCCGTCAGGCTGAAGAAGGAGTCCTATCGGGCCTTGTTGGCTCATGGGACTCCTGAGGCAGTTGACGGGTACCGGCGGGCCAAGCGTGCTGCAGCCCGGGTGGTCGCAGAGGCAAAAACTCGGGTTTGGGAGGAGTTCGGAGAGGCCATGGAGGAGGACTATCGGACGGCCTCAAAGAAATTCTGGCAAACCGTTCGGCGTCTCAGGAGGGGGAAGCAGTGCTTCACCAACACTGTTTACGGTGGAGGTGGGGAGCTGTTGACCTCGACTGGGGATGTTATCGGACGGTGGAAGGAATACTTTGAGGATCTCCTCAATCCCGCCGTCACGTCTTCCGAGGAGGAAGCAGAGGCTGGAGACTTGGAGGCGGACTCGTTCATCACCCTGGCCGAAGTCACTGAGGTGGTTGGAAAGCTCCTCGGTGGCAAGGCCCCGGGGGTGGATGAGATCCGTCCTGAGTATCTCAAGTCGCTGGATGTTGTAGGGCTGTCTTGGCTGACACGTCTCTGCAACATTGCGTGGCGGTCGGGGACAGTACCTCTGGATTGGCAGACCGTGGTGGTGGTCCCTCTGTTTAAGATGGGGGACCGGAGGGTGTGTTCCAACTATCGGGGAATCACACTCCTCAGCCTTCCCGGTAAGGTCTATTCCAGGGTGCTGGAGAGGAGAATTTGACCGATAGTCGAACCTCGGATTCAGGAGGAGCAGTGTGGTTTGCGCCCCGGCCGGGGAACACTGGACCAGCTCTATACTCTCCATCGGGTGCTCGAGGGTGCATGGGAGTTTGCCCAACCAGTCCACATGTGCTTTGTGGATCTGGAGAAGGCATTCGACCGTGTCCCTCGTGGGGTCCTGTGGAGAGTGCTCTGGGAGTACGGGGTTCGGGGCCCTTTGTTAAGGGCTGTTCGGTCCCTGTATGACCGGAGCAGGAGCTGTGTTGGCATTGCCGGTAGTAAGTCGGACCTGTTTCCGGTGCATGTTGGACTCCGCCAGGGCTGCCCTTTGTCACCGGTTCTGTTCATTATATTTATGGACAGAATTTCTAGGCGCAGTCAGGGGCCGGAGGGGATCCGGTTTGGGAACCACAGGATCTCATCTCTGCTGTTTGCAGATGATGTTGTCCTGATGGCTTCATCGAACCGGGACCTCCAATGTGCACTGGGGCGGTTTGCAGCCGAGTGTGAAGCGGCTGGGATGGGGATCAGCTCTTCCAAATCCGAGGCCATGGTTCTCGACCGGAAAAAGGTGGCTTGCACTCTCTGGGTGGGTGGGGAGTCCTTGCCTCAAGTGGAGGAGATCAAGTATCTCGGGGTCTTGTTCACGAGTGAGGGGAGGATGGAGCGTGAGATTGACAGGCGGATCGGTGCAGCGTCGGCAGTGATGCTGTCGCTGTACCGGACCGTTGTGGTGAAGAGGGAGCTGAGCCGAAAGGCGAAGCTCTCAATTTACCGGTCAATCTACGTTCCTACCCTCACCTATGGTCATGAGCTCTGGGTAATGACCGAAAGGACGACATCGCGGATACAAGCGGCCGAAATGAGTTTCCTCCGTAGAGTGGCTGGGCGCACCCTTAGAGGTAGGGTGAGGAGCTCAGTCACGCGGAAGGAGCTCGGAGTAGAGCCGCTGCTTCTCCACGTCGAGAGGAGCCAG